>RJWM01030657.1:0-23212 GCA_004363535.1 Dasyprocta punctata
GCTCAGGAGAAGGTGGAGGGTGTGCTGGGCTTGCCTCCGGGGGGGACCCAGGTCTTGCGCCCGAGTACAGTGTGCTCAGACACACAGACTGGCCCCAGAGTCACACAGGGAGGCCCCAGAGGATGTGGCTTTGTGGCTGCTGTTTCCTGAGGGACTATACTACGTGCTATGAATTCAATGACGCATCACCCAGCACTTTTAACTCAGCCATGCAGCCGTGTCCCTACTCCCTGATGACAGTGCTCTGAGAGGGGATAGTTGTCCCCACACTATAGACAAGGATGCTGGTTGGGGGGTGCTGAGGCTCCTTCCCGCTGGACTCATTGGCAGGCTGAGGGGCCATGGCCTGGAAGGATGTGTGCGAGGACGGATGGCCCAGAGCACCCAGGAGGAGGGACAACAGGGAGAGGGGCCTACGGCCAAGTCTCCCCTACAGCTCCACGTGGGTCCTGTAGAGGGGGTAGCCCTGGTTGGTGTCCCCAGAGTCTCAAGCCAGGGCTCAAGCAACAGAGCCAGTGAGGCCAACTCCAGGTCCATGCAGGGAAAGGAGAGAGAAGAACAAGAATCAAGGGGCCACAGATGCAGGGCGCAGGAGAGCTGCGTCACCTGCTGGGCTGCTGCTCATGGCCTAAGAGCAGGTCAGAGCTCCACGGAGAAGATCCAGCCCCAGATGACACTGGGAGTTGGATGCTTTTATCCAAGTGCCTCCTACCCAAGGCTGGAAGGGTCCCTGTAGGAGCACACGGATGGGTGTCCGGCAGCTGTTCTGAGACAGCCCCGGCTAGAGGTTGGGGAGAGAGGGCCAAGAGGGCAAAGACGGATCCTACTTTGCGGAGACCACGGCACATTCATGTGCTTCCATGAGCTACACTAGGCCCAGCAGAATTTAAAGTTAGAAGTTTCCAAGCTGGGTGAGGTAGTATACTCACCCCAGCACTCTAGAGGTTGAGACAGGAGAATCCCAATTCAAACCCAGCCTGGGAAAGTTAGGAGTTTAGAAAAACCTGGTGTGGGGGTGGGGTGGAGATATAGCTCATTGTGAAGGCCCTGGTTCAACCTCCAGTCCAGACAGAGACAGACAGATAGACAGACAGACCCAGAGGGAGACAGAGACAGAGAGAGAGAGACAGACAGATAGACTTTTTTAGCTCACCCAGTCCCTCCCCAACCCCAGGCTGAGCCTTCCCAGTCTCACTGTGCCCACCCACCACCACCGAAGCCACCAGCCCCTGAGATGCCACAGTCCATGCTGGGTTCCAACACACTAGGAAGCCACAGACCCGTGGCTGGTGTTCACCCTGAAGCCCCTGGGCCCTGCCTGAGAGAGTCCTGCAGCTTCCCAAGTCACCAGGAGTCCCCTGAGGGGGCACATGAACATAGGGAAGGGACAACTTGGCAATTTTTCTGTCGCACTGAGCAAAGGACAGTGACAATCCGTGCACAGGGTGGACACTCCTGGCTTTGGACTGGGTCTGCCTGCCTACAAAGCTTTGCTCTTCTGCATTGGCTTCCTTGGTCGTGAGGACAGGGAGGTCCCAGACCCACACTCCTGCCCAGGCCTCCTTTCATGAAACCCAGATGTGCAGAAAATGTAGAGACCATCAGGGACAGTGTGGGGCTGGAAGTCCAGTGGGGCAGAGGCCAAGGGCGAACGCAGCAGCAGCTGGGAGGAGAGGAGCAGCCTAGAGTCTGATGGTCAGGACCTGGAGTGAGGGGGCAGAGCAGGGGCTGGGTTCAAATCCAAGACGAGGGAGTCAGCAGGGTGGGAGCCTTGAGGGGTGATGTAGAAAAGCACAAGCCACCCCTCCCTGGCTCTGAGCACCAAGCAAGGGAGGACAGGAGGGGCCTGGCAAAGGCCCAGTCACTTAAGGAGCCCTGGAAATGGTGGCCATGGCGATGGGTGAACATCAACTGTGAGTCCACAGGGAAGGAAGTAAAAAAGCGGAACTTCAGTTGAGTCCTCTCTGCAACATTCAGCTGGACGAAGTGCTCTAGTCTCTGGACCTCAGTGAGTCCATCAGCAAACCTGGGTGAGCACACATTCTCTAGGCCCTGGTGGGGGTGCACTCTGTGCTGTAGCTGTGAGGAGCCCCAGGCTTGGGGCTTTCTCACAGGGCTGAGACGGAGCGGCAGGGGCCCACACCTGCCCTAGCCCCTTCCCTGAGGGCGAGGACAGAGCCCGCAGCCTCTGGAGAACACAGTGGCTTCCTCTGCCAGCCTCGGTAGGTCTGGGCTCTGTCTGAGCGCCCTCCTGGCCGGAGCTAGCAGGGCCCCACGCCTGGAGTGGAGTGGACCGCAAGGTTCCTCATGCTGCCCAGGCCATTAATGACATTAATGTCAGTTCCAAGTCACGATCTTCTAACAACAGAGGGCAATTTATACTACATCAGCAGGCGGGGAACCAGAGACTCAGGAGGTAAGGGACTCATCGGGGCCACTGAGAGTCTGATGGAATCAAAGCAGGTTCCAAGGCCAGAAAGAGATGAAGATGGCGCCCTCTGTCTCAGACCCTGGGAATGGCTTTGCACTGACCAACAACCCCAGCAGGTCACAGGGCAGAAGAGCTGTCCCTTGGTCCGGGAGCTGGGCTGCCTGGGGGAGCCCTGTGTGTGGAACCATTCACTGTTTAATGTTCTTGATAAACCTCAGGCCAGCATTGTGCAAGCTCCTTCCATCTAGGGTTAGGAATCAGCCTAGGGCTGGGATGAAATTCCTGCACCCCCACACCTAGGCTCAGTCTTGGCTCCTGGCCCTGGCACCAACCACACGGTTTCCTGTGTCAACTTGCAGGGTCCGTTTCCATTCCATTCTGCACCTCAGTGAGGATCACTGCCAAGACAGCCCCTGCGCCCTGCACCGCCCCAGCCCCCAACCCCCCTCGCCAGTCTTTCTTTAGAATTTGTGGCAGCTCCAGGGATACCAGGATTCCCTGCTGATTCCCCTTCCCATCACCCTCAACCCGCTAGCCTGGACTGTCACTGGCCAACTTCCTGGACCGCCTACCACCTGTCGTCTAGAGTTTCTGTGTTGTCTGGAAGAGTGGGCTTGGAACTCGTCCCAACCACAGGACAGATGTGCAGGAGGAACCAAGAAGGGAGTTCCTGTTGCTTCAGAGGCTGTGGTGCTCAAAGGCAGGGCCTGAGTCCTGACTTCCACAGGCCCCTAGGTCCAGGCAGGCCCAGGCCAGGTTAGACATCAGTTTCCTGACGCGCGCATGAAGGCAGTGACACTGGAAGTCAGTTTGCCCTCCAGACTCTCCCAGAGGAAGTAGGGTAAGAGCTGGATGTCTCACCCTCCCCAAGGAGCCAGAGATGGGGCGGCCATGGGAGGAGCTAGCTACCCCAGAGGCCTTCATAGCAAGTGTGTCCTTAAGTGCATCAAGGAAGGGGTGTGACGGGGTTTGTCATGGACTGGTGACCCGTCTCCTTGGCAGGGCCACCTCAGGAGGACCCAAGCCTCGGTTTCCTCACCTGGAAAATAAGAGCACCTAAAGCACCTCTATTCAGGACCCCAAACAGCTAAAACAATTTTGAGAAGGAACAAAACTGAAGGATTTGCTCTTCCTGATTCTAGAGTTTACTACAAAGCTTCAGTAATCGAAATAGTGTGTGCCATCGTAGGACAGACTAATAGACACTCATTGAAAACGGAGCCCAGCCATAAATACACAAATGGTCAGCTAATTTTTGACAAGGGTGCCAAGATCACTCAGCAGGGCACAGGACAGACTCTTTAATGGATGGGGTGGGAAAACTGGATATCCAAGTGCAAAAGAAAGAAACTTTGCCTTACACCATACACAGAAATTATTTATTTATTTTTTCCCAAATCCATTTTTTATTTCAAGGAGAAAAAGAAGAAAGAAGAAAAAAACATTTAAAATTTCAAAACACGTCAATCAGGGGGCAACAATGGTATATACATTGTGCATTGTCATCCCCAAATCATTCACCCAGGGCACAGGACATCTGTGTTCAATTGTCTGAACAATACCAGCACAAACCTTTCTCTTCAGTGAACTCGGAGAAATTAGTAGTGTAACTATCTTAACTATTTCTTTATATACATATACACACACATACACGTATGTTGTTTCTTTCAGCTTCTCACACTAATGAGACAATACGATGTTTACATGTGTATTCACAGAAATTAACCCAAAATGGATCCTAGCCCTGCATATAAGACCTAAAGCAGTGATTTCTTAAATATGATATTAAAGCAAAGGCAACACAACAAAAATGAGAAAAATCGGACCAGCAAAATGAGACACTTGTGCATCAAAAGGACAATTCACAAGAGAGGGGGAACATAGCTGTAAAACACGTACCTGATAAAGAATAAGCATCTAGAATACTTAAAAAACTCCTGTAACTCACAACAAAAAACAGGCAAAGGCCTTCCATAGAATTCTCCAAACGTGATAACTGAATGACCGACAAGCATGTGAGAAGGTACCTGACCCTGTTAATCATTAGGGAAACGCAAATCAAAGCCGCTGTGAGACATCATTTCATGCTCACTAGAATGGCCATGATGGTAAGAGAAAGAAATTAACAAGTGTGAGCAAAGATCTGGAGACACTGGAACCCTTCCGTATTGCTGATGAGAACGTGAAATAGGGCAACCACTGTGAAAATGGGTTTGGTAACTGTTCAAAAAGTTAAACATAGTGGGGCTGGGGTATAGTTTGGTGAAGGAGTACTTGCTGGGGATGGTAGAATGCTTGCCTGGCAGGCATGAGGCCTTGGGTTCCATCCCCAGCATGGGAAAAAAAAATAGATTAGTTAATTCTGTTACATGTGTTCACCACCAAAAAGTAAAACTTCAACTCTACCATGCAAGGCCTTGGGTTTGAGTCCCAGGACTTAAAAAATAAACAAACACATGACCCAGCAATTCACTTCTAGGTCTACACACAAAAGAACTGAAAGCAGGGAACTGCACAGATGCTAGTACAGTGATTTTCATAGCTGTATTATTCGCAGTAGTCTAAAGGCAGAAACAGCCCAAGCCTGCATCAATGGAGGAATTGCACAGCCAAGAAATGGCCTCTATCCATCTGTCCACCTGTGTGTGTGTGTGTGTGTGTGTGTGTGTGTGTGTGTGTGTGTGTGCATTAATATTATTTTTCTATCAGAGGGAGGAAATTCTGACAGGTGTTACAGAATGAATGAAAACATTCTAAATCAACTAATCCAGACATAAAAGGACAAATATTGTATGGTTCTACTTATATGAGAGCTAGAAAGGTCAAATTCAAAGGGACAGAAAGAATAGAGGTCACATAGGGGATAGGGAGAGAACGTTATGGTTGCATATTGAACAAGACTCCAAGGCCCTGTGTTGAAGTCTTGGTTGCCAGGCTGTGGCACTCCTAAGAGGTAGGAGAACTTCAGGAAGTGGAGCCTGGTGGAAGGAGGCCATTGGGAAGGTCATTGAGAAGAACATAACAAGCCCAGGAAGAGAATGCTGAGACCCTGGCTCTTTTCCTCTCCCTTTATTTCTCTCTTTCTCCTTTCCTTTCCCCCTCCCTCCCTGTATCTCCCTCTTTGTCTCTCTCTCTGCTTCTGGGTCACAATGAAATGAGCAGCTCTGTGCCAAACATGCTCCCCACCACAATGATCTGCTTCACAATAGGCTCTGAGTAACGGGATCAACTGACCATGGACTAGAACCTCTGAAACCATGTACCAAAACAAATTTTTCCTCCTCTTTTTGAGTTTATTTTCTTAGGTATTTTGTTACCTTGGTGAAAAACTGAGTGACCCAGAAAGGGGCAGGGGGCCATGTATAATGCAGGATTTCTGGTCAGGGTCTGAATGGCTCTGGAAATAGGTAATGAATGTACTTTAAATGGTTAAAATGGGGCTGGGGATGGTAGAATGCTTGCCTGGCAGGCACGAGGACTTGGGTTTCATCCCCATCACAGGAAAAAAAAAATTAGTCAATTCTGTTACATAAATTCACCACCAAAAACCAAACCTTCAACTCTACTCACTCTGAGGTAAGTCAGGTTAAGTCAAAGTTTCTCGAGCCTGGTCACACATTTGAGGACGTGCGAGGACTGTTCCTGGTACTGTTCACCGTGGTGGGCAGGAGGTGATATGTTACCCCTGCCCAAACCTCCTCATCTTCAAATCCCTGGCTTAAGCCACTGAGCCAAACTCCCAGCCCGCGTTTTTTGAGGTAGGGTCGCACTATGTAGCTTAGACCTACCTTGCGCTCGCGTAGTAGCCCAAGCCGGCCTCGAACTCACAACGCTCCTCCTACTTCAGCCTCCCGAGTGCTGGGATTAAAGGCGTGCGGCACCATGCCCGGCTGATGCGAGCTCTTATATTGCTTCCTCCCAAATGAGGAATCTGAGGTTCAAAAGGAGAAATGACTCCCCCAGCCCGCCTATCAAGGATGGGGCCTGGTGAAAATTCACAACAGCCTGTTTCCTTGGCAATGTGAGGCCAGGGCTCAGCTGAAGGATCTTGTGGAGCCAGCACAGAGGGGAGGCCTGGTGTGGGCAGTCAGGGCACAAGGGGACCTTTCCCTGCTTGAAGCCAAAGAAGTTTCGGTTTCCACCCAGATTTCCCTCCATCATATGGTTTAGAGCACGAGCCAGACACCAAGTGGGGAGGGAGGGGATCCCAGGCCCTTTTACATGAGAGGAAATAGCTACTGTCAGGGAGGGTACAAAAGGCAGAAGAAAGAATCTGCCACCACCACTGTGTGTAGAGAGCGACCTTTTACAATCCAGCAGGGCCTCCAGCCAACACTCACTCTGTACAACACCCGCTGGGTCCATTCCCCCTTCTTCTCCTTTGCACCCGCCGGGATTTCCACCTGGAACACTGTTTGGTCTCTTGCCACCCCCAAGTCCTCCCCCACCACGTGCAGCCCAAGCAAGGCCCCCGCTCCTGGCCAGGGGTCACCCAGCTCTGTGCAGGGCAGGAGCAGCAGGGAAAGCTGAGCTCCTAGGCCCAGTGCACGATGGTCATCCAAGAACCCATCCTGCCTCTGCCAGAAATAAAACCAAAGGTGGGACTGAGACCTTGACCAGAGCTCTGCAGTCCACAAATGCTGGAGGCAACCAGCTGTCTGTGTTACAGATGCAGAGCAAGCACGAGAGCAAACGTCTACCATCTTTTAACACCAACCAAGGCCAGCCACGTCCTGGAGAGTGGACACCATGGAACCAAGCTCTTGGCCCCCAGGGCGCCCATGCACCATAAAGTGTACACAGCCGTGCAAGAGGTGATGCTGTCAAATCACAAGCGTGTCCTAAAAATACCATCATGGTGCTGTGGATGAGAATGGCTTAATATATTCTCAGGACATATACCATCTATATTTACTTGCAGAAACTTGGGGCGGTGGAGAGAAGCGGGGACATTGACCACTTCCAAATCTGCAGAAACCAGTGCTCATGCGCAGGGACCAGGCTTTTCTCCTACGTGAGCTATGACTGAGCCCAAAGCAAACCAGCCAATCTCCTTATACTGCAAGAGCCCATCGATTAGGGTTGAATTCATGTGATCTTGGCCCACCCTTGACCTACCTGTGCCCGATTCCCACTGTGGAGATGGGAAGACACTGAGACTCCTTCCTTACAGGCTGTTTGGGGACACAGGTGGTGTGGCTGTCACGATGCCTCCATATGCTAAGTACCCAGCAAATGGACACTATGGTTGCTCCTCTAGGGCTGACTTAAGCAGTGGGAATTGAGAGAACAAAATCTTATGAAACTTGAAATAAATGCCCTCTTTATCATTTTGATTTAGTTTTTTGAATAATGATACTTTGAATACAGGTCCAAAACCACACAGTGTAAAGAAGTCTCTACATGAAAACACGCAGAGCCACCCGACCGTGTCCCTCGTCCATCTGTCTTTCATTCTCCTGACAATGGCCACTTCACTGAGGCCATCCAGGTATCCCGAGGATGCGAGCCCACGCTCAGGTCGGTGCTGGTTCCCCCTTCACTACAGGTTACAGAGAGCTTCGTGATTTAGCTCTGCATGGTTTATGATAACACCGTGTCTCACGGACAGCTCCCGAGATGCCCTCTTTCCTCCTGATGTCACAGCTGCTCGTGGCTCCAAGGCCTGACAGCCCCGGCCTCACCCGCTACCTCCTGTGCTGCCCACACACCCTGCTGCTCCTCAGCTCCTGGCCACAAGGGGGCCACTGGCCTCTTGGTCTTCAAGTCCTCCCTCAAAGCCAGCATGGGTGCTGGTCCCCACCACAGGCCCAGTCCCCTCTGTGGCTCTCTGTCCCTGCTTCCTGTGTAAAGGTCCCCACCCAAATAGAGGACTATGAGGGGCTCCAAAGAAACTGTTTAGGCCAAGAGTGAGAGCAGGTCCCTTTTCCATTTAAAAGTGCCTCCTGTCCTGAAAAGTTTCCCACAGAAATAATCCTCAGGGAAAACTATATGTTCAAAGATCTTCCCTGTGATCATCCTATGTGATCATCCCCAAGTAACACATAACTGGCATAACCTCCATGCCCAAGAATAGGGGATTCAAGGGATGTCATAGTGCGTCCATTGAATTCAAAAGCGGGAGAACAGTGCAGCTGTGAGCCATGGCGCGGCTGAAGACGACGACCCCACACCCACTCTCATGGCTTCTCTCGCACTTCACACTGAGACTGAACTTAGGAATATTTAAGATGGCAAATCTTGTGGGGACAGTTGAACAGCTTGTCCCTGCCCCCTCCCCAGTCAAATTCCCAAAGGGGGGTATAGGGATTTGGTAATCTAGATAAGATCCAAAACCAGCTTTGGTGATGTGAACCTTGCTGGTGACCATTCTGCTCAAACTTTGGGGCCTGTTTTGCATTGTACGGTTAAGCCTAACTCAACAATTCACTTAATTCACACTGAATCGAGTGGGTAGAACATTAAGCCTCTCCTTGGTTTCCAGTGTGACCGGTCAGGTTAACCACAGGGATGCCAGTTCCTATTTCATGTCACTTCTGGGTTTTCTGTTTGTTTAGTTTTGTTTTGAGATTATTTTTATTTTCATTTATTTATTTGTCCTTTTGAGACAGGGTTTCACTGTACAGTTCAGGTTGGCTTTGAACTCGCTTTGTGGCCCAGGCTGGCTTTGAACTCAAGGCAATCCTCCTGCCTCAGCCTCCCGAGTGCTGAGATTACATGGGTGTGCCACCATGCCCAGCTGTATTGAGATGATCTTGCTGTGTTTCCCAGGTTGGCCTCAAACGTGTGAAGCTCTGTTGCACAATGGATTTGGAAATGGTTTCAATTCCCTTTTACTGTATCTACCAGAATAATTTCTTGTCAACTGATGGGTGTTTTCGCTTTTGACTAATAATGTCCCAGTACAAATAACCAGGGACAAATTCTTCAGCTGAATACACCTGAGAGGCAAATGATTCCACTGATCCACTTTACACTGTGTACTTTACCACAGTTTAAAATAAAAATTTAAATAGAGAAAAGGGGGAGAGAATACAAAGTTATGAACACGATCTGCTTGTTCCTGTGTAGGGTAATCTCACAGAAGCACAGCATCCTCGTCTCATCACCCAGAAACAACTGATAATCAGGGTGGAGATTTCTTCCCCTCTGTTTTTCTCCATTTTCCCACTGTCCTTTTTAGGTTCTTGTATTAACTGGATTGTTTCTTTAGAACGTATCTCTTTAGCTTTAAGAGCCTAGGACAGAAGAAGTGTCCAAGAAATGTCAGCCTGAGGGCCAGAGGGACAGACAGTTCCAGGACAGGCCAAAGTGGGGCCCTCAGTGCCCTGCTCTGTCACCTCCTAAATGAGGAACCGCAGAGTCTCGAGACCAGGAAGGGGAAGAGACACCATGGCTGAAGGACACCCCAGGAACAGACGGAAGGGGTGGGCCTGGCTCAGCTTGTCCCACTGTATCGCTGGGGAGTCGCCCCCACCAAGTGGCCAGTCCTTCACCTGCTCCATGGGCGAGGAGCTTCCGGGTAAAGCTGCGTCTCAAAGACAGAGAGAAGACCCCTGTCAGAGGAGCATGCAGGCCTGCCGTCCCTGATCCCAGGGGGCCACCCTGAGGGGCTGGGCCCTCCAGCCCTTACCTTCCTTTTAAATATCCCCCGAGGCATGGCTCTCTGGGACACCTGATCTAGAACCACATCTCCCATTTTACAGCAACACCCAATGATCCTCTGTGAAGGCCAGATGGGTGGTACAGGGACCTAGGACACTACTTTTCTCAGCACCCACCTGTCCAGGCCCAGTCACCCGAGACCCGCAGCACACTATTGTGACCTCCTTAGGGCCAAGATCATCGCATGCATCTGATTGGAGAAGAGTCTGGGTGAATCTTCTAGACAAAACCTTACTCGAAACATACCTGTGGAATCTAACAAACCTGATGGCGGATAAGATGGGTTCAGGAAGGCAGGGAAACTGCCCATTCATTATATTCTACAGACATTCACCTGGCTTCCACCCCACTCCCCGTTTACTGCAATGCAGTTTGATGAGGCGGTGCAGGGCGGGACCTGGCCTTCCCTGTCTTTCCCGCCCTTTGACTCAGTGCAGGCCCAGGTTATAGGAGATCTAAAGCTTCTCAGGAGGGAGGCCGAGATCTCAGCTCAATCATGTCTGATAGATCCCACTCTGAGGTTCAGCCACAAACTTCCTGCAGAGTGGCGATGCTCTTTGGCTTGCGTGCCTAACAGAAATCAAATTGTCCCTTCCTCGGGCTGCAGCCCACACATGTCTCACCTTCCTCCCACAGCAGCCTGTGTCTGTGTCCCACCGCTGCCAACAGCAGTTGAGAAGCCACCATGCAGCCACGTGGACAGCTCTGAGAAGGGCCCAACAACAGATGGGGTGAACTGTTCCCCGCTGAACCTCCTGACAACTCCTGAGCCACTGCATCTGCTTTTTTTTTTTTGCGGCACCGGGGATTAAACTCACAAGCTCGCGCCTGCCAGGGTAGGCGCTTAAGGCACTGAGCCAAACTCCCAGCCCTGGTTTTTTTGAGGCAGGGTCACACTATGTAGCTCAGGCTGGCCTTGCGCTCGTGTTGTAGCCCATGTATCTGCTTTTTTATAACTTCTCTATCTTCATCTTGGCTACCTGTGGTATACAAGACTGCTTCTAACCACTCAGGTCCACCAATGTGTCGGTCACCAACTGTGTCCTGGTCCCAGGACACAGAACATCAACTAATTGCTACGTGTTGGACCCCGCTTGCTCAGATTGTGGGTAACACAATAGTTCACTGCCCTGACTCAAAGGCCCAGGGCTTCTCTCATGTGCAAAGTCCATGAGCGTTGGTGACCTCAGGTTCAGGGTTTCTTTCCACTAGTTCAGGACCTTGTTCCCAGCTGGGTTCTGCAGGTTTCACAGCTTCTGGGTTGGAAAGTGGGCAGAGGCCCCTGGAGGGCAGTTTCTGCTGCTGGATAGAGTCATCTGTGAACTGAGCTTCAGAACTCTGTTCTCT
Source organism: Dasyprocta punctata (assembly GCA_004363535.1). Lineage (NCBI taxonomy): Eukaryota > Metazoa > Chordata > Mammalia > Rodentia > Dasyproctidae > Dasyprocta > Dasyprocta punctata. The sequence goes on from RJWM01030657.1 coordinate 11,444, forward strand.
CCACTTCCCCTGATCTCCGCGCCTCTCTGGATCCTGAGGATCTCCAATGGATCCCGAGGCCCAGAACCCAGTGGGGGATAATGAAATATCCTCGCTGACATCAGCATGGAATCAACCTGCTAGGCCTAATTCCAACTCTGTGACCTTGGGTAAGTCCCTTACATGGTCTGTGCCTCACTTTCCTCAACTGATGACAGGGATAACAATAATGTCTACTTCATTGGTTGCTGTAGGGATGAGAGTGACTATGTACACATCCCTGAGCATGGTACCTGCCACACCTTTAGAGTTCTGTAAATGTGCATTGTTATCCTGCACTGGGCCAGCTGGGCACAGCAGGAGGACACTAGGACCACCCATCTGGGGCAGGTGATTCCCACAGCGACCTTCTCTGGCCCTTTCTAGGGAAGTTGTCCTCTCATGCAGGTCCAGCAGCCAGTACTAGGGACAAGGAGACACCTAGGGACTGTGAAGATGCCATAACCCAGAGTATGACAAGTGCAGGCGTGGGCAGGATGCCGCCCAGGAAGCTGCCACACCCAACCCTACTCACCATCCCTACCTCCCAGGCTCTGCCCCAGGGAAGGTGCCAGGCCAGGGAACCCTGGTGTCTGCCTGAGTGGAGCCAGCTCTGCCCCCATCAGCTTCTCTGGGCTGGTCTTCTACCCTCAGGGTAATGATGGGGAAACTGAGGGCTATCAGTTCTGCCCTTGGAGCAGTGGCACAGAGGAAGCAGGCCACTCACACAGAGCTGGCCCTGAGAGGAACGAAATCTGGCTCTTTTGCCCTGTCTTCCTAGCTGTACCCAGGACAGGGCACTGGGGCGAGCAGGGCGGAGTGGCTGAGCAGAGGGCAGGGAAGTCCTATTCGGGGACTGAAGGGGGAACAAGCAGCATAACCACATCCCCTCTGCAACCAGAGAAGTCACCACTGGTCCCCAGGAGCAGAGAGAAGGCAGAGGACAAGCGGAAAACAGTATGGGGTAGAGGTCTACTCCACTTGCAGGCTGTGTGGACTGACGAGCCCAGCCAGTGCACTGTTTCATGGGCAAAAAGCCTTAATTACAATTGCACTGAATTTAAGAAAGCAAGTAAGGCACTGCCTACTCTGGCTGCCTCCTTTGAGGGCCCCCAAGTTCTGCAGGGGGCGCGAAATTGGGCAAGGGAAGAGAGCTACCATTCGATGTGCAGCAAGGTGCTAGGGCCTTTGTATTTAGAGCGCCTGAAATAGTTTGTTTGTCCTTATCTCCATTATACAGACAGAGAAACTGAGACACAAAGACATTGAATGACTTATTCAGTCTGTAAGTCATGCTGCCAAGATCTGAAATTGTATGTCTGTCCCCAGACCTCTAACCTGTCCTTCATCCCCAGCCAACATTACCTACTCAAGCCCCACCCATGTTGGGTTCTCCTGGAAGCTCCTGCTGCGGGAGCGGGGGCTCCCCATGGAGAACAGAGCAGATACTGCACCCAAGTACCCCAGCCAGTGAGCCCCTTGCTTCCTGCTCACAAGGAACAGTGGCCCAGGCCACCTCCAAGACAGGATTAAAATATCAGCCTCTATTTCATGCGACTACACTCCCATCACTGCCTTGGGACATTTCAGCCCAGACGGCCTGGCGGCCGCACTCACCCAGAAAGCATCTCGGAACTGCAGCTGCGGCATCATCCTTGCGTCTGCTGTGCAAAATTTGTGCTTCTGCCTGGGCAGGGCCGACCGTGGCCAGGTGCCAGGAGCACTGTCCAGGCCCCCTCCTGTCCCAACCGGCGCCGTCTGCAGTACTCAGAAGACAGCCACAGGCCAGAGACAACTGACACAGGGAGGGAAAGGGCTCAACCTGTTTTGTTTGGGGCTAGAACCAGCGGCGAATGAGGAAGGAGCTGTGGCCAGGGATGGGAGGGCGGGCAGAGGCGGCCCCTTCAGCCTTTGCAATGAGGACACAGGCCAGGCCCCGGGGCAGGGAGCAGGATGCCAGCCCTGAGGGAGGCAGGGCCGGCCGGGTGAGGCAGGCAGTGCACCAGCCAGGCAGGCAGGCAGCCTGGGGCCTGCAAGGAAGCCTTGTGCAACCTCCCAGGCCAGCACCAGGGCCCGCGCCCACAGGAAGTGGAACTGCTTTGCTCCCCTGTGTGGGCCCCGCCTGCCACCTGCCACGTTGCTGCCTGCCCCTGCCTGCCCCTGCTCCTGCCCCAGCCTGGTTTATAATCAGAGCTGTAAATGCAGGGTGCTCACGGTCCACTTATAGTGTGAATACTAGGGACCCAGGACCCCAGGGGCTGTCACTCATCTGCCCAGCCCCACTCCAGGCCAGGTCCAGAAAGGCAGGATCCTCATGGCTCCCCCAGGCCTACAGCATCTATTTCCTCCAACCCTGCTGCCTGATGTCCCAGGTCCTGTCCCCAAGGAACTGATGCTCTGGGCAGACACAGTTGTGCTCTGGGACTGTGGAGCACAAAGTAGTGGGGAAGGGGGTAGGGTAGTAGCCAAAGTGTCTAGGGCCCCTGGGGATGCCCCTGCCCCTCTGCAAGACCTTTTGGGCAGGGCTGCCAGAAGAAGACGGAGTCTTTGACTGGATTCGGGCTCGAGAGACAGGACCATAAAGGCACAGAGGCAGGAGCTGGGAAGCCCAGGTTGAGACCCAGTTTTTGTGTAGCAGTTGAGGAACCCTAAGTGACCCTTTAGCTCGCTGAACCTCAGCCTCTCCAGCTGCCACCCCCTTTTCTCTGGGAAAGAGACAGTGTCAAGAACACTTGGAGAACCTCTGGTCTGGTAGGGTGGAACCAGTGCCTGCCCCCTCTGCAGAAGGCTCAACAGGGAGTTCTAAGACAGGGGGCACTGGTGAAAAGGAGGAGTCAGGGGCTATCCACGAATCACTGCTCTGCCTGGTGCCTGGCTTACAGTCACCTGGGCTAAAAAGACAGACAACTGCCACAGACATAGCTGAGTTCCCACATGCCACTTACCCTCACTGGGGTTTAGAGAAGGGACAAACCCAGGCCCTGGAACAACCACCCAGAGGGAGCATGTCACAGAGCAGCAGGGCCACCCTGGGGGCCTCTCATTCCAGGATCCTTGGGCTTGAGGTAATAAACACCTTTAGCATCATAGTACCCTGTACAGCTTTCTGTTACTTCCAGTGACAGATGCTACTGTAAAGTCACCTGGGGCCCTGGAAGCCACATGGTGAGCTGAATCTCTCCTCCCTAAGATGTCTCCTGAGCTCAGTTTCTCCATCTGTCAGATGGGCTGAGCCCACTAGCTCTGCAGGTGGGTTCCACACTCTCTACAGCCTCCTTTTACTGGCAGAGCTTCCCGGCTAGGTTCCCTTCCATCTCCAGGTGTCCTTCCCATTCCCTCCCACAGGAATCAGTCAAAGAGCCTGCCTTTCCTCTCCCACAAGGCCTCAGCCCACTCTGATCTTCCTGCCCTGGGCCAATCCTCCCATCCCTCTAGGATGGCCTCAAGGGGCCCACACATGGTCCTTCCTTTCCCAGTCACACAGGTCCAGCAGGGAGACCCTGGAGCAGTGGCCATGTGTGACTGGGGAGGGAAGTAATGGGCCAAACCCTTGAAAGTTTCAGCCAGAAAGGAGTCTCTTCCTCCCCCCACCCCCTGCCCCCTACTTTTGCAGCTCTCAGGTCCTGGCATCCACAGCCATCACTTTGGTTTGCACATCCCTGGGCTCCTAGCAGGGACCATCTCACTCAGCCCACTTCTGCCCATGCTCCTCCTCTACAGACGAGCAGCTAGGGCTCAGTTTGCACAACTCACCCCAGGTCTCACGGTGACACGCACAAGCCAGTGTGGTACCAAGTGTGTCTGCCCAAAAGCACATGCTCTCAGCTGCTGTGGTTGTCCCCTCGCAGCAGTCTCTGTTCAAGGGTTTTATCCTTTCCCTGCTTCTGCTACAAGAAATGCTCACCCCAGTTGACAGATGGCCACGCAGCCCAGGGAGGTGCTGGAGCTGACTGCTACTGGGATGAGAATGTGGCTGTGGCACCTGCTCTTCTTCATCCACTGTGTCATTTGCATCCATTGAAGATAGTTTTGGCAGCGAGGATATAAGCAGAGGGCTGGCAGGAAGAAGCAGATTATCATTCACACAAGGGTCTACAGGCAACACATCCTCCAAGGGAGGTGCCTTAGGGCTCAGGGACCCTTTCTCTGAGTCTCCTTCATCAATGATCTGCCTCTTCTTCCTCGGGCTGGGGATCAGGAGCTGCAGCAGCTCAAGTCTCTGACTCCAGAAGTGGCCACATCCAGGCAGAAAGCAGAGGTCTGCTCACACATCCTGTGTCCTCTGTGTCCTGCACCTACCCTGGTCTCTAGGACACCTTCCTAGGTTCTCGTGGCGCAGCAGCAGCCACCTGCGGTCACATTGCCATCATTACCATGGCAATGGGAATCTTGGATGAGGTTGTTGTGGATGCTGGCGCCAACCCCCTAACCACTATGGCCTTCTCCTCAGCCCAGGTTCTCCAACATTGCTGGTCAACGCTCCCATGCCAGTGCCCAGAGTGGACCTGGTTTCTGCCTCCAGGGGCCCACGATGGAAAGATTCTAGAAAGATCTCTTGCTACAGAGAGCAGCTGGAAGGGATGAGACCAGAGAGAGTGTTGTGATCATCCTAAGAGGAGGATGAAGACATTAAGGCCAGGCATGTGGGGGGAGGGTAGAGCAGGACCAGACATTCGAGAATCCCCAGGAAAGGGAACTGTGCAGCCCAAGGCCTTTCCCATCAGCCACTCCCACCCCTGGCTGTGTGAAAATCATTGCCTTTTAGCCACTGATCTTGCTGCCTCGGAACACATTTGCCTTGAGGTCTGGCAGCTGTGCTGGGCCAGGCTGGCAGGGAGAACCCCACCCAGGCGGAGCCCCAGTTGCTTTGCATAGCCTTTGAGCATCTCTGCTGGCAGAATTCAAAAAGCAGTAGGTCCAAGGAGCCAGAGTAAATGGTAGCATCAGCTGTGATTGCTGTGTTGATTGCCACAGTTGGTTACCCGACAGGTTCAGCCCTGAAGCCGCTTCATCCAGCCTTTGGGTCACAGAAGCAACAAAGCAGTGGCACTGGCCACACTGCAGGGAGCAGCACTGCCTAGGGTGATCTGTGTTTGCTACTCAGTGTCAAACTCCCTCCAGCATGGGCATGTTCATGAACAAGTCCCATCCCCACCCCACCTCCTGATGTGAGCGTGTGAGACTCAGTGAGCACTGGGTTTCTCTGCCAGCCACTAGACTGACACTTTCTCAAGCTAGGGATGGGGAAGTTGAGGCAAGTACCCCATTTCCCATGGACCTGTCTCTGACAGTGCAGTCCCAAAGCTGTTGGGAACACCGTGCCGGGATGCATGAGGTACCTGGGTTGGAAGTAGGACCTGCTGGATGTGCCAGGGGTTTGGCAGCCTGGGCCAGGGCCAGCACTGCTAGATGGGAACATAAACCTAAGATGAGCCTGAAACATGAGCCTGGAGTCTTCCGAAGATGGAAGGAGCTGGAAGCTCCCAGTAGCAGCCAGGCAGTGCTATGGAGTTCGTGGCACTGCTGCTGATCTAAGGGGCATTTGTTTTGTCCCTTCCTTTGCTAACATGCTGCCTGGGTAATACCAGCCTCTCTCCGAGAGCCTTCCGTGTACGAGTGGGTTGTAGCCAGGACATCCCGAGCGATGCTTATGATGTCTCCCATGGCTGTCAGGTTGCCCCCTGCCCCTGGCTGAATGGAGCGGTCCCGTTGTTTCCGGGGGAAGTGCTGCAGAGTCCCGACAGCGGCCAGAGCACAGGTCTACTGCGTGGCTTCAGAATGGAGAAAGCAAGCCCCTCTGCAGGGCACCACCAGTGTTTATCTAGCCTTCCTGTCTGGAGACAGATGGAGTGGCAGGCAGTGGGGTGACTAGGGACAGATGCCCTGCTGAGGAGGGGACAGGCCAGGAAGTCCCTGCACCAGGGACTGCACAGGGGAGCTGGGTCTTGAAGGGCGTTCCAGAGTGACAGTAACAGCCTGTGGGTTGTCAGTGCATCCGCCCAGAGCTGAGGCCTTCCCTTTGTCTCACTCCATCTTCCCAACAGCCATGGCGGGTGTTGTAGCCCCACTGGATGGACAAGGAAATAGAGGCTCAAAGAGGTCAGCCACCCTGTGGTGTCCCTGCTAAAGACAGTCTCTCAGCCCCAGAATGTGGGGTGGAGATGAAGGCCGGGCCTGGAGAAGAGGCTGAGGAAGAAGGGAAGGAGAGGAAGTCGGCCTCAGAGGAGGAAGTAGGGATGATGGGCCCTGAGGTGGCCCAGGGGCCTCAGATTAAGGGCCCTGGGCCCTGCTGCTCTGACGCCAGGAAACCTCCTTGCCTGGAGTCCTCAGTGGGGCAAAGGGTGAGATGCACTATAACTTTGGGCTCTCAGTTTGCTCCAGGACAGCAGTTACAGAAATGAGATTTCTTCTACTTACCAGCTTTTCGGAGATGCCCAGAGCTTTCAGGTTGACTCATTCGCGCCTGAGTGACTCAGTTTCCAAGCACCATGAGGCTTCAGAAGCTGGTGCTGGTCAGGAACATAAACAAGAGCAGCCTCAGAGATGGGCAGGGTGGCTGCGTGGCAGCCGGCAGGGCATGTGGAACCGCTTTTAGCACCCTCTCCCCATAAAGTTTCCAATTTAATAGGAAAGTGACTTGTTTGTAGGAAGGCAAGCTTGATTTCAGCATAGGTGGTGTTTTACTATCACAGAGAACCTAAGTTCAGAGTCAGAGGAGGGGCTTGCATCAGCTGAGCTCGTGCCCAGTTGCAGGGCAGGGACGCCCACCACGTCCGGGAGCTGGGGCTCGGGTATGCGGGTACTCGACATGGCGTTGGACAGTTTCAGTCTCTCCCTACTGGGACTTGGTTTCCTCACACAGGAAATGGGAGGCAGGGATGATAAGCCCATATTTCTCAGGGTTACTCCAAGCTTGGGAAGAAGTAGGTAACGTGCCTCCCCAGCGTCTGATGACACAAAAGCAACACAGGCTTTCCGAGCCCCTCCTTGGGTCACTTTAAGAGGTATATGTTCTCATGTTCTTCTTCTACTCCTTTTTAGTTCATGAATTTAATTTTTGTATCATTTTTTTGGCCCTAGAGATTGGCCCCAGGGCCTTAACACTGAGCTACATCCCTAACCTTTTTATTTATTTATTTTTAATTTCTTTTTCTTTTTCTTTTTGGTACCAGGGATCAAACTCATGACCTTGCACTTACCAAGCAAGCACTTGAACTGTTTTATTTTTTGAGGAAAGGTCTTACTAAATTTCTAAATTGCCCAGGCTGGGCTCAAACTTGAGATGCTCCTGCTCCAGCCTCTCAGAGAGCTGGAATTATAGATGTGTGCCACCATGCCCATCTATTTGGGTATAATTTTAAATTTAAAGAGTCCAAAGAACTCCTGCTGCCTCTAGTCAAATTTGTTAGATTGTTTTACCCCCTTGGTCTATTGTTTTTCTATTTTTATCAATGCATATTGGGTTTTTATATTATTTAAATTGAAGGTCCAGCAAATTTCTATCCCTAAATTCAAGTGTGTTCTTCTCAAAACAAAGGCATTCTCTTACATAACCATGGCACAATTTTCAAAATTAAGAAATTTAACAGCAGGCTGGGTGAGTACCTCAGTGGTAGAGAGCTTGTTTAGCAGGCATGAGGCCTTAGGTTTGGTTCTCACCACAAGGAAGGTAGGAAGAAAAGAAGGAAATAAGAGGGGAAGGGAAGGATGGGGGAAGATAATAGTGATAGAATGCTATTGCTGGATGTGGTGGAGCACACCAGTAATCCCAGCACTCAGGAGGCTGAGACAGGATTTTCACAAATTTGAGGCCAGCCTAAGGACAGCCTGAACTACATAGCAAGACCTTATCTCAACAAAACAAAACAAAACAAAACAACCAATCAAATACAGTGCTACTGTCTCCACATTCGAACTTATTCCCATCAATTATAGTGCCATTTAAAGCTATTTTTTCACTTGGTCTCCTTCAATCTGTGACAACTGGCCAGTTCCTCATACTTCCATAACCTTGATACTTGGGAAGGTCACAGTTGGGTCATTTTGTGGGTTATCCCTCAATGTGAGTTTATGCCTGGTTCTTTCCTCAGATTAGGTTTAGGTGACAGCTATGGGCAGAAGCAGGCCACCCATGGGTGGTGCCCTCTCAGTATCTGGGTATAGAGGTTGGGCTGCTGGTTTGTCCTCCTACATTTTTTTTTCTCAGTACCAGGGATCGAACTCACAACCTTGTGCCCGCCAGGTAGTCAAACTCCCAGACCTTGGTTTATCCTCCTACAGGTTATGCTAACTCTAGTCATCTGACTACAGTGGTCCCCCGCTGTGCTTCACTGAAAGTTTCTGATGAATCTCATGTAGGAAAATCCTTTGAAGCTGTGTAAATACACAGGTCCTGGTCTTCTTCACACTGCCACCCACTTGTTTTAGCAGTTGCTGGTGCGTTTCTGACTCCAGCATCTCATCTACATTTACAAGGAGATTCCCCTCTTGCTATTTATTCACTCACTTATTTATATTAGTGGGACTTGGGAATTTCTAGTTCATTCAGTGGGTTATAATCCATTACTGTTATTGTTCTTTATGATACACAAATTGTCGCAGATTTGTGAGCCCCTTAAGGTAGTGTCTTAGTCACGTCCCTTGTTGCTGGAACAATTTCAGGGAGGAGAGGTGTCTCTTGGCTTACATTTCAGTCCATGGTCGGCTGGCTGCAAGGCAGGATGGCATAGCAGGGTGGGGCCTAGTGGAGGAGAGCTGCTCACTGCATGGCGGACAGGAAGCAGAGAGCTGGGAGGAGCCGGGAAGGGAGATAGTACATTCCAGGCCACGCCCCAAATGACGACTCTTCCAATCAGGCCCCACCTCCTAAGAATAAATCAGCTGTAAGCTGCATAATCTGATGACCTGTCACAAGCCCTGCCTAAGAGTACATGACGCTTTTGGGGAAGGGGACATCTGGCTGTAACCCATAGCAAGTGACTTCCATTTCCTCCTCATGTGGCTCCATTATCTACTGAGTTACTCTTTATTTTCTAGCACAAGATATTTTCAGGCTCATTTGCAAGGTACCTGTTCCCATCTCTACAATCAAACTTTCTGTAAGGTTCCTGGATTCCTTTTAGTGCAGGTCTTGCAGTGATGGTGAAACTTTTAGAGACCAAGTACCCAAACTACAACCCAAACCTCACTTATTTGTCACAAAGTGCCAACACTGCAGTGTAACCTGAGTACGGAGGCTTTCGTTTAGAAAAAGTAACGCATACATTAACATCTTTTGTCTTAAACACAAATAGCACACGTGCCCTAGGTTCTCCACCACTGGCTAGAGCTTTGGCTCATAACACGTTACTTCTTGTTTTGTTTTGCTTTGTTTTGTTTTGTTTTGACTCCGGGGCTTGCTATGTAGTCCAGGTTGACCTTGAGCTTACTATGTAGCCCAGGCTGACATACAACTTGTGATCCTTCTGCTTCAGCCTCCTAAGTGCTGGGATTATAGCTGTGCCACCGTCATGCTGGGATTCAGGCATTGCTCTTTATCTCTTGTCTCCCAGAAACTGGAATAGACAAGCAGAGAGCAAGCAAGCCAAGAAACTAGGTTATTGCCGCTACTGAGTCCCTGTGAGCCTAGATGGTCTGCAGGAGCCCGGGCGTATGTCAGTCTTTAACTGCTACTAGCACTATTAGGAATAATAAGCATCTGCATTCATCCTTGCACAGGCACGACAGAGGGACACTGGAGGCCTGGAGGCCTGGGAGCTAGAGTTACGCTTTCTTGGAGGATTCCGGTCACATCTCTTTTCAGAGTTGACTCCCATCCCCAACCTCAAGACTTCAAGGCCAAATCACACAGAAACAGGAAAAGAAGGGAAATGACATTCTCTGCCTAAAATAGAACTGAAGGCCGATCTGACACTCCAACCCACCAGGAAGCACATTAGCAGCCCCAGAAGCAGCACGAGAGAGGGGCGGAAGTGGTGAGCTCTGACAAGCAGGACATTTCAAAACCTCCGGCCGAGAATCAGGAAACAGCAGACTCAGAGGATCTGAGGCTCCCGATCGAAACTTCTTTGGTTCCAGTGCAGAGCTCTGTTGTTTGATTTTTTTTTTTTTTTTTTTTTTTTGTGCCTTCCCATGATTCCACAGCCTGTGCCGAGGCAGCCTTGCACCTCTGCAGTTTCCACTGCAGGCTGCTGTACACAGTTGAGCAGGGGACTGTCTGCCCACCGTATGGTAGGCATGGAGATGTGAGACCCGGGTCTCCTCCCTCCCTCAGAATGTGTCCCAGTACCTGCCCTCAGGCCTCCCCTGGTTCCCAGGGCCCCAGGCAGGTCAGCTGTCCTGGCAGGGAACCTGCTGGGTAGGTATGAAACTGACTCAGGGCCAGGCTGGGTGGAACCATTCATTCTCCATGGTAACCACTGTGAAAAGAGCCCCAGGACTGTTGCACATGGTAAACCAGTGCCCAGCAAAGGTGGGTTCTGTCCAGAGTCACACAGTGAGCAGCCCCAGGGCCTGTTCTTGCCCTCTGCCGGGCTCGAGCCCCTCATCACTCATCACATGGCCTCTGTTATATCAAATTAATAACAACAATATGGGACTCCTTGGCACCTGTGTGTTAGATTCAAAATACTTCGCTTATTTTTAAGATACTAGGGAAACCCCACCCCATTTTGCCCCGTTCCCATATTAGGGATTGAACCCAGGGCTCATGCATGCTAGGCAAGGGCTCTACCATGGACCAACATCCCCACCCCATTTTAAATTTTATTTTGAGACAGTGTCTTGCTGTGTTGCCTGAGCCGGCCTTGCCTTTTTGATCTTCCTGCCTTAGTGTCCTGAGTAGCTGAGATTATAGGTTTGTGGCACTTGCCCTAATTCCCAGGAGAGCATGTTTTTATTTAAAATCAGGATACTGACATCATAGTCCAACAGGAGTGTACAACAACTCACCTATGATAAGTACTTTTCATTGTGCAACTTTTGAATGCTCATGTAGATTGGAAGGCATTTCAGGGGTATTTCCAATAATTCAGTGCTCTTTTTAAACGTACGTGAAAATTCTAGAAATTGACTAAGGACTGGTAAACCTCAGTGGGAATGGAATGTGCTGTTCGTGGTATGTTTTATCCCTCAAATTATTTTTCAGCTTCACATTGCCTTGGCCCTGGGTTGGGATGATGTGTGTATTCTAAGCAGGGAGGAGGCTGGAGAAGGAGGACGATTTTGAAGAATTGCTGAGAAATGCTGATGCTTCCTCTCCCCTCCAAACTCCTGCCAAAACCATATCAACAAATATCACACTTCAAAACAATTAAGAATAATTTTAATATCATTAAAGCCCAACCATGTTCAAATTTCTAGTTGTCTTTCAAATGTCACAAAATTTTATTTATATTTTTAAATTGTTATAATCAGAACAAGCCTCACACATTGTGACTGGTGATAGTTCTCTTAATGTTTTAACCATTCGTTCCCTTTACAAGTCCTTTTTTCCCCTCAATTCCTTTTCCCCCCTTCCCTACACCTCTTCTCTTTTTATTTTATTTTATTTATTTTTTTTAATTTTATTTGAGCGAAGAAAAACAAAACAAACAAAAACTACAACAACAACAACAAAAAAAACGACATATATAGTAAAAACAACAAGCAAAAGAGACAAGCAAACAACTAGAGTAAATACACAACATTGCAGGTTTACAAAACCGGAAGATAGAAGCTTGACAATGGTTGCAATTTGCGCATCGTTATCTT
>RJWM01030658.1:0-22954 GCA_004363535.1 Dasyprocta punctata
GTTCAAGTGTCCAAGTTAGATCATGGGTCAGAGTGTGTTTGCTTAGTGGTCAGGGGCTGGGTCTGGAGAGCAATGGTTGATCAAGGGTGTGGGGTTACAGGGGCTTGGGGATACAGCTCAGCAGCACAGCATCTGCCTGGCAAGTGTGAGGTCCTGAGTTCGATTCCCGGTACCTCCCCCCAAAACTAAAAACATAAAAAGAAGCGTCTGGGGTTACACATCAAGGGATAGGAAGTTATAGCCCAGGGTCGAGTCGGGGGTCAGAGGTTCAGGCCCAGGTGTCAGGGATGAGAATGAGGGGCTTAGACTATGAGTTCATAGCTGTGGACAGGGGCCAAAGGGTCAGGCCAGACCTCTCTCTTCCTCGGTGTCCTCAGGCGGTGGTGCCCGGCTGGGGCTCTCAGGGAGCTGCTGTGGTTTGGGTGGCCCGTCAGGATGCAGGAACAGGGAAAAGTCGCTTTCGCCCTGGATGGTGAGTGTCTGGTGGGAGGTGAGGATGTGGTACCCCTTCCCAGCTGGACAGATCTCTTTGAAGGCAGCTGTGCTCGAGAATGGACACAGAAATGCGTGTTTCCTGGCTGGGTGCATGGACAGGCAGCCCCTCACCTCCGCATGCTCCCCACCAGTGGCATCTGTGCCCCCCATCTCCTTCCCCGCTCACCAGTGCCATCTGCCGGGCAGCGCTGACACCTTGCTCCCCAGGCCTTGCCCACGCTGCAGCAGCAGAGCTGGCGGGTGAGGCGCGTGGTCAGGGGGTGCTGGCATTGGTGCTCTGGGCTCACCAGGCGAAAACACAGGCTCTTCTCCTCGGGCTTGTCTGCTGCAGGGGGCAGTGGGGGCCATGGGCATCTGGGCCCGAACACTCCCCATGTCCCTCTGCCCAGCTGCTCCAGCCCTGGCTTCTGTGGCCCAGACAACCCTTATCCCCATGTGGTTGCTGACTTCCTATGACCCCTAAAACCTATGTGACCACTAACTCACTGACCCTGATTCGCATCAAACCCACTATCTATAGGGCCCTGACTTGGTATAAGCCTTGAGCCTCTAACCTCAGATCTCAGAAAACCCTTGACCCCACTGGTTCCAATCCTATCTGTTCTGGGGCCTTATTCCTCATGCACTCAACCCTCAACCCTACTTTGACCTCTTGTGACCTTGTACTCTTGCTGCCGGGAGCTTTACATCCCCACCCCCACCCCCTCACCCATGCCCCTGATTTTCCAGTATCCTGACCGCCCCCCCAGTCTCACCAATGCACTGAGTGCGGGAGGGGCCCAAGCTGTGGCCAGGTGGGCAGATGCAGCGATAGGAGCCCAGGCTGTTGAGGCAGTCACCATGCCGACACATCCCTGGCATCGCGCACTCGTTGATGTCTGTGGAAAGCAGAGGAATGTGAGTCCTCTAGTCTGGTGCCATAGGGTGACCACAAGCTATTCCAAGAATCTCGGGGTCCTGCCCCAGTCCCACTCCTCCCTCGCCAACACTGGGACACCTTGCTCCCCGCAGTGACCCCCAGTTGCCTCCCCAGCCCACAGACCCCCCTGCTGGCAGTACCCTGGCAGTGGCTGCTGTTGAACTTCTTGTAGCCCTGGGGGCACTCAGATCCCAGCTCACGCACAGGGCCTGGCTTCTGCACCCCCGTGTCTGCAGAGAAAGGACAGTGTGGTGGTGGGGCACTGGGGGCTTGTGGGGGTGGGGGGAGAGCACTGGGGAGGCCAAGGGGCTGGGGAGAGGAAGCTGGCGGACCCAGGGCAGAGACCCATGTGGGGCAGGGAGGAGGGTGGGCTGGGTGGCACATCGGGCCCAGGCGCTCACACTGCAGCTGGGGGCACTTGTGGCACTTGCTCTGGCCCCAGGCAGTGCCGATGCTCCCGCAGCAGTCCTCCTGCTTGGTGAGGCCGGGCAGGGGGTTGCTGCCACACTAGGGGGAGAGGTGGCAGAGGGGTCACAGAGTACCAGAGCCACTCCCCTCCTTCTTAAGGTGCTCCTCCCCAGCTCGCGGACCCTCAGTTTTACACAGTCCTGATGAAACCCTGAGAGATGGAGTGGTCCCCTAGGGACCGCGGAGTCACCTACCGGCTGCTTGGGCAGGGTGTCCTGGAAGCAGCGGCCCAGGGGCTTCTGGGTGGGTGGTCGCGGGTGCTGAGGCTTGGGGTGGGGCAGCAGGTGCTGGGAAGGGGCAGGGCCCTCAGCGTTGGGCCCCTCGATGCGGTGCACCTGGACAGAGGCCTCGGGCGGATGGTGGACGCGGACGTTCACCACGGGGGGCGGGGCCTGCACTGGGAGCGGGGCGCGGTGGCCTCAGGGCTGCTCGCGCCTCGGTGGCCGCGCTGAGCTCCTACAGGGCAGGCCTCTGCCCGGATCCAGCCACCCTCATGCCAGCCCCTCTCCCCTTCCCGGAATTTGCCCTTTGCCTGGTACCTTCTGCTGATATCTGTCCCGGCCCCAGGGGCACCAGGAAAGCCGTATGCTGGGCAGGAGGCCCCTCCCCCGGCCCAGGAGGGTCGGCGATCACCTGCACCGCGTAGATGGCGTGCTTGCTGGCCACAGACTCGCCCTCTGGAACCAGGGGCTGCAGGGTGCCTGTGGACCCTGCCCGGGCCAGCCCTGGGCCTGAGCCTCCTCCAGCACCGCCAGCTCCGCCAGCGGGCACCTGGCAGAAGCGACCAGTGAAGTCGGGGGGACACAGGCACTGGTTCCGGGAGGAGCACTGGCCGCCATTCATGCAGGGCAGAGGGCACACCACTGAGAAGGGGACATGAACCAGGTCACAGGCTGGCCTCCAGTCCCCAGGCCCACTCACCCACGTCCTGCCCCCCTTTCCTTGCCACCCGCTGGCTCTGTTGTCCTTGGGAAGCTGGTTTTGATGACACATCACACACACACAGAAACTGCCCACTCTCAGTCCCCAACCCTGGTATACCCATGGTGGGTCCCGGAGTCAAGTTTCCACTTTAAATCCTAGCGAGGCCACGAGCCAGCTGTGTGACCCTTGGCAACTTGCTCCCTGTCCTGGTCCTGTGCCCCACTGCCCCGCCCGTGGGCACGCTGTGTGGGTTAAATGAGGCCACGCCCCTACAAATGCTCAGCACAGAGAAGGACGAATAAACGACCGCGAATGCTGCTGCCGACGGTGAGCAGCTTTCCCACGGCCTAGCTGGGAACGCGATCCCTCTCTTCTCATCCCCCTAATTCAGGCCTCAGCCCCTCCGCTCTTGCCTCTGCCCCACCACCACCATCGGAGCCCACATCTGACACTGCCAGTGATGCCCCATCTCCAGACACAGCCACAGTCCCCAGCCTCTCCGGTACCTCTCCTGGCCACTTCCACCTGGACACTGTCTGCAATCAACTCTCCCTACTGCCCTGCCTGCCCAGCCACACAGAGCTGGGCTGGGAGGGTGCACCCCGGCTTCTCCTGCTGCCTCCAGTGAACCATCTCCCCGCTCCTCATGGAGCTCTGGCCATGACACCCAGACCCTTTGTGTCTCTCTGCCTCTCTCATGCCTGTTGAAAATCCCAGCACCCCCAGAGACACCCACTTCAGGCGGAGGTCTGGCACAACGCCCCCAGTTCTGGACCTTGCTAGGACTTTCAAAGCTCTTCACGGCCCAGAACCTTCTCTCCCCAAACCTCTCTGGTCTTCCCATGTGCACCCTACATTCCAGGGCTCACCTCCCTCCTACCTGCCTTTTCTTCCACCCCATGGCCCTGTCCCCCATCTCTCCATGTTCCAACCTCACTCTTCTGAGCTCAGCTTCTCCCCAGGAAGGGGACCCTTCTCACATCTCACCTACCACATTCCCTCTCGTGAGTTTCCTTGCTTGGTTATAGTCAGGTCTGTCGCCCCCACTCTACAGCGTACTTTGGAGGGCAGAGGTCCAGGAGTTGAATGAAGGAGTGAATGAGCAAGAAGTGAGACCTCACTGTTTCTCTGTCACATACACCCAGCATGTGTTTCAGGACCTTGGAGCCCTGAGCTACTGCACTAGCCAGAGCCCTCTCCTGCCTCCCCTAAGGGGGTGGCCTCGCTTCCCAGGGAAAGAAGGCTTTCCTGGACACCTGAAAGTCTCAGAGGGCCAGCCCTAATCCTTTGCCATCAGAGTCAGGCTAAGAGCATCCCAGTCCCACCCAGCCCATCCTGTCTGGCCCCTTGGGGCCAGGAGGCCTCACAGGGCAGGGGAGGCAGAATCCTCTCCTTCCTTCCTCCCAGTGAGTCACCCATAGCGGTGAGGGTGACCTCCCAGTGACATCCGCCCACTGTGGCCTGGGCATTTAGCCCTGGGGATGTGGGCAGCACGGATGGAGACAGCAGCCTGAGCAGGATGACTGGGGGCCTGGGAGGCCGGGTACACACGCACTCACACGCACAGTCATCTCCTCACATACACAGACGTACTCCGACACCAACATGGGCTCGTTATGTAAACACTCCCCTCCCTGCCAGTGAATGCAGACACACACACCCAGGACAAGAGCGCAGAGACACTGGCTAATCACCATGTGCCATTCCAAAGCCTGACCGTGCCCCCACGGATATGGGGGCCATGCGAGCGCACACACATAAACACAGCCCCATCTGGTGGGGTTCCCTAGGGCTGGAGTGGATGAGGGAACCGAGGAATGTGTCAGAGGGGCTGTTTTGCTGGTGCCATACTGGGCTCGCCCTAATTACCCTGTCCAGGAGGGTAATTACTGCTGGGACACCTCCCCCAGCCTGGCCCACGGGGCCCTGCGGAGGAGGCCCAAGGCCTGGCCCTCTGAGGAGAGATGCTGGGGAAGAGGTGGACTCCCAGATGGGTGGGAAAGTGGTGAGGGCTTGGGCTGGGCTTGGTTCATGGGGATTCACCATGTAAAGAGCTTGCCAGGAGCCATGGGAAAAAGAGGCAAGCTCGTCCCCACCTTTAGGCTGCACCCCACTTCTTAGACCTCACTTAACACAGTTCTGTCTCAGAGCTTGCCACTAACTGACTCTTTCACCCCAGCCCCGACCTAGGCTCCTCCTCCAGAGAAAGCAGGTGTATGCTCTGGGCAGGGCCTACTTTAGTCATTTTAAAAAAGACCTGTTTTGTAGGGAAATATTCACCCCTTCTTGAAGACTTCTGGCCCTGCTCACATTCCTCAAAACCTCTGTGTGTTCCAGCACCTTCCTGGAAGCCTGTGCCATCCACAACCCCATTCTAGTCTCCAACCCCAACCGGAGCCCCGAGCTTCAAAGTTCAGGCCTCTAGGCCCCCTAACTCTGGCCTCCAGGACGGTGACCTCCCAAGCCCCGCGGCCCCGGATCTCTGCTGTGTGTACCCTAGGTGCCCCCCTCCTATGCCCGAGGCTCCGCTCCGCAGCCTGCCTCCCCGGCTCCCCACCGCTCCCGGCCTGCGCCCCCGGCCCTCACCCACGCGGAAGCCGGAGCCCGTGAGCGTGTCTGTGCTGTGGCCGTTCTCTCCGATCAGCGTCATGTTGGTGCCGTGGTGACAGCTGTCCCGACACTGGCCCTTGAGACAGGTCCGCTTGCAGTACACCGGCGCAAAGACCACCTTGAAGCGCTCGCGGGCCAGCGCCCCGCCCCCGCCGGCGCCCCGCTCGCCGGCCGGCCCCCCCTCGGCCCCGCCGCCCGGGCCCAGCAGAGGTAGCAGGAGCAGAGGCAGCAGCCCCGCCGCCCCCGCCCCGCGCATCGCAGGGGCCAGGCCGCCGGCGACCCCTCGGGGCCCGGGCATCCGGGCCGCGCGACCCCGGGGGCGCGCCGGGCGGGGACTAAAGTCCCGGCGCCGGCGGGGGTCGAGGGCCGGGAGCGCAGGCCGGGCGCGGAGGGCGCAGCGAGGCGGCGGAGCGGGCAGGGAGGGGGCGGCGGGCGCGCGCGGGGGCCCAGTGCGAGGAGGCCGGAGAGGGAGGCTGCACCGCGGGCAGCCCAGCAACTTCCCGGCCCGGAGGAGCTCGCCAGGCCCCGCACTGAGGCCGGGCTGAGGAGGCCGGAGCCAGTGGAGGCGGAGAGGAGGAGCGAGCGGGCGGGCGGGCGAGGGGAAGGCCGGGCGGCCAGCCCGCTGCGCGCCCCCCTGGCCGGCTGCGCTCCCGCGGCCGCCGGGACGCAGGGCGCGCGGGGAGGACGCAGGCAGAAGTGAGCAGTTGTTTTCCCTGGCTGGAGCGCGGCGCGGCGGCGGCGGCGGCGGCGAGGGGGCTGGGACGCTGGCCCCGGGCCAAAGAGACAGTTTTTTTTTTTTTTTTTTTTTCTGTGTAAAGCGTCGCCGCGGCCGCCCGCAGGAGCGAGGGGGTGCGGACGGGCGGGAGGGCCGAGGTGGGGACGCTCCCCCCCAGATGCCCGCTCCGCCGGACCCCGCTGGGCCCTTTCCAGGGCGCCCTCACCTGGGACCCGCGGGCCGGGCGGCCGGATTCCTCCGGGCGGGGCCGCGGCCTGCGCTAGACCTCGCGCCCCGCCCCGTCTAAGCGGGAACCCGAGGCCCGGGGAGGAAGATGGGCCTGGCCCGGGGTCACATCGATCTGAGGACGGGAACCCAGGCCTCTCAGCTCTTTCCCAGTCGCCCTTGTGCATGGAGGGGGAGGTGTCTCATGGCCCCAAAGTCAGTTCTTAGTTCTCGTCCACTCCCCTCCGAGGAAGGGTCTCCGGGAGGGGCACCCTTGGAAGGCATAGTGGTGTCTCAGGGGGAAAAAAATGCCTGTGGGGTGCAGAACGGGAGCAGAAAGAACATAATTGGAACTCCAGCTCTTCTGTCAACCCCCTTTCGAGGGCTTCCTGGTGCCCATCTTGCCACTCCGCCCCCCTTCCCCTTGTCTGGCTGGGCTGGCTGGACTGGCTCTGGGCCTCAGACACTCTGGAATCGCCAAGGTCTGAGCTCAGGGCCTGGCCCCCTTCCCAGGCTAACAGCCGCGAGGAGGGGGACATTGCTTAAGGGCCTAGGGGGCTGGGGAGGGGCACAGCAGGGCCCCGGAGCGGGGATTGGCAGGGGCTGGGGAGGGGTCTTGCGTTTGACCACGTCTAGGGAGGAGCCGGTTCTGTCCACTGATTTGGAAGGGAAGCTGTGGTCTTCCGAGACCCCGGGCTCCAGGGTCTGATTCAGAGCTCAGCAGGGGGAGGGGCAGGCAGGATCACCAGGATGCCGAGTCAGGGTGGAGCCAGACCCTCTCCCGGAGGGCACCAGGGCTGGCGTCCGGTGGGGAGAGGGATTGGGGTTTACCTTCAGGCACACCTGTCCAAGGAACTCGAGCTTTTTACCTTGAGGGTGACTTTATTTGGGTAGCTTTGGGGGGACTGAGGGAGACTCGAATTTCTCAGCTACAGTGCCAGCCCTGAATTCCCCGTGAATTCCCCACTGCTGGAATCCTCGAGGGCTCTGGAGGGGTGTCCCCTCCCTGGGCTCTGGTCACATTCTGAGGCAGAGAATAGTACTGAATGCTTAGCACCTGCCAGGCCCAGCACTGAACATTTTATATTCAATTTTTCCCCTCACAGTCATCTGAACACTCCCCTGCCTAGAGCTCACCTTGGAACACAGTTTATACAATAATCCTGGCTTGGAGGCTTGATTTCTCTAAGCCTCAGTTTTCTTTCTTGTGGAATGGGGTCATTCACCACGCTGGGAACCCACTCCATACTCAGCTGTCCCCTACAGCTAGAAGAATCCAGCCCTCAAGGGACCTCTGTGGGGGTGGGGTGGAGGGGTGATGGACATGTGACCATCACTTCACATATGCTGGATATTACCACAGAGGTCAGTGCTCTGATGGAGGAGAGCGCGGATCCAGCAGGGCCCTCTGACAGAGGGAATTTTTCAGTGGAGTCCGGAGGATCCTGCTGAGGAAAACCCATTGGAGCCGGGGAAACTGAGGAAACCGAAGGTGTAAAATTTGGTTCTCCTGGGCTGGGGTGGGGGGAGCAGCACAGGTGGGAGAGGTAGGTCAGGGTGAAGCCTTTGGGTTTCTTTGGAGGAGAGTGTACTGGGAATAGAACTCAGCACCTCACACTTGCCAGGCAGAAGCTGTGCCACTGAGCTAAATCCCCAAACCCAACAAGCAGGACCTAGTGGCACACACCTTTAATCCCAGCACTCAGGAGGCTGAGGCAGGAGGATTGTTGTGAGTTCGAGACCAGCCTGGGCTACAAAGTGAGTTCAAGGCCAGCCTGAACTGCATAGTGAGACCCTGTCTCAAAAAATAGGGCCAGGGATTTAGCTCAGTGGCATAAGCACCTGCCTGGCAGGCACAGGGTTGTGAGTTCAATCCCCAGTACCAAAAATTAAAATAAATAAATAAATAAATAAATCCCCAGTCCTTATTTGAGGTTTCATTTTCATTGCCAGGGGACTGTGTCAGGGCGAGAGGGGACACCGCCACCTTCTCCCCAGGAAAGCTGACTGCTTGGACTGCAGAGAGCTGGAATCTACAGACCATGAGGACCGGGAGGGGAGGCGAGGCCTGTGGCACTGATGGCTCCCAGGTGTCTGGCCAGAGCCCCGGGTAGGCGGGCAGGCGGGTTAGGAAAGACAGAGAAGGAGGAGGAAGCACAGGGAGGGGTTCCCAGCGCTCTGCAGGACCTGCTGTGTCTGAGGTGCCGTGTGCCATCCATGCCCGGCTGCCTGAGCCTGGATCAGACAAGACGTGTGGCCTGGGGACCTGGGCTCAGTCCTTGGCACACCGGGCATTTCCATGGTGGGGAGGGACACTTTAGCTAGGGAGAGATGAGGGCTCAGCGGCAGCGGACGGATCACCATTCCCAGGGCCTGGTGAGGAGCTGGAATCAGCCCAGAGACCCACTAGCTTAGGAGAGAGCCGAGAGGAAATCAAGAGCTGGAGCCACGGGAAGAGGCAGGGGTGTCTGGGCGGTTAGAGGGTGAGGCCGGCGTCCTGTGCTGCCGTTGAAAGCAGGACGCACAGGACAGGGCAGGCGGCGTCCCCGGGGGCTGGGGAGCCGGGAGAGGGCGCTCAGCCCCGCGCGGCAGGCAGCGATGCTCCAGTTTGCCCGAGGTGATCATCCAGTGCCTAAGCTCGCAGGGCCTCAGCGCGAAGCACCGGGCGCCTCACGCTGTGCGGGGGAGGGAGCCGAGGCAGCAGAGGAGAAAGACAAACGGAGGGAGCCATCTTCTTCCGGGCTGGCAACGGGCAGCCCTTAGCCCCACCTAAGGGACTGGAAAGAACTGGCACCTCATTACCTTCACACCCTTCACACGTGACCTAAGCTAACGGGAAGAGACCGGCAAGCGCCAGAGGGATGACTGCCCCAGGGAGCCGTGGCCTCAGTGTACACCTGTCCCCAAGGCCTGCAGGGAACAAATATTACCTGTCTCCTCTGGGCCCCAGGACTCCGGTCAGGCCTGGGACTGCAACACATAGACCGCAGCCTCCTGGCAAGCAGCAGGGAGGTGGAGAGGGCAGAGTGGACCCGCAGGAGAAACTGAGGCAACCCAATACATTCAGTGTCCTTGCATGCCCCTTTTCTAGTCTCCTCATCACGCAGTGCCCTTCACCTTCCTCGAAGCTGCTGTTTTGCCTGCTTCCCAAGCACGTAGACCTCCACACGTGCGGAAGGACAGCATGATCTTCATGGTTGTTGCAGATCACGAAGGCCACTAACAGCACTGCCTGGGGCTCCCCTGCCGCCACTTGGTGCCAGTCACTTCTTTTTTTTTTTTTTTTTTTAGTGGTAATTTTTTTTTCCAGTCACTTCTTAAGACATAGTTCCATCCCAGCACTTGGGAGGCCGAGGCAGGAGGGTCATTGTGAGTTGGAGACCAGCCTGGGCTACAAAGTGAGTTCAAGGCCAGCCTGAACTGCATAGTGAGACCTTGTCTCAAAAAATAGGGCCAGGGATTTAACTCAGTGGCCTAAGCGCCTGTAGGCACGAGATTGTGAGTTCGATCCCCAGTACCAAAAAAAATTAAAAAATTGAAAAGGGGCTGAGGACATAGTTCAGTGTATTATTATTATTATTGTTACTTGGGGTGACTAGAGGTATAATTCAGTGGTAGATTGTATGTTCAGCATGTGGAATATACTGTATTTTGTGTTTTGTATAATATATACTGCATACTATAGATTGTATATTCAGCGTGAGGCCCTGGGTTCAATTCCCAGCACTGGGGAACAAAAGAGAGAGAGAGAAAAAAAAAACCAAAAAACGGCCAGGCATGGTGACACAGACATGTAACCCGGGTACTTGAGAGGCTGAGACAGGAGGATTATAAATTCAAAGCCAGGGGCCGGGGATTTAGCTCAGTGGCACAAGCACTTGCCTGGCAAATAGGAGGTCACGACTTCAATCCTTAGTTACCAAAAACAAAACAAAACAAAACAAGCAAACAAAAAAATCCCCAACAAATTCAAGACCAGCCTCGCAATTTAATGATGATACAGGACAAATATAACTCCCCACCTACTAGATGTCAGATGGGCCATACTGTGTCCCCCAAAATCAAAGAATGAATTCCAAAGGACAAAGGAGGTTCAGAGTGAGAAAGATTTGTTAGGGAGTAGGAATAGCTCCTGAGAGACAGGAGGGGTCCTGAGTGAGTTGCCACTGAGGCCTTTTGTCAGGGGTAATTTATGCAGCAAAGTCACAATGTAGCCAGGCATGGTGGCACATACCTGTAATCGCAGCACTCTGGAGGCTGAAGCAGGAAGATTGCTGGGAGCTAGAGGCCAGCCTGGACTACATAGTGAGTTCAAAGCCAGACTGGACTACCAAAACCCTGTCTCAAAAACAAAACAAAACAAAACAAAAGTCACAATGTAGGCACAGCATGGGTCAAACTGTAATCAACCTATAGGATTACAAGTGTAGCTGGTTAGCTGATATTGCTCCAGTAGGGAAGCAAGTCATGCAGCAAGGGTACACGGCTGACTTCATTCACCTTGGCTTACCTATGACTTCTAAAACAGGAGCATTTTTTTGAAGGGAAGGATCCAAGTGTTCTGGTCACCCACCTCGGTGTCTGATGCATACCTGGACTGAGTGTTACTAATTACTGTACAGTTGCAGATAAGTACAATACAGTCTCCTGAGGTTTTCCCTTCTTTAGATGTGCCTTCTGCCACAATTCTGATGTCTTTTTTATTTTTTTGGTACCAGGGATCAAACTCACAACCTCATGCCTACAGGCGCTTAGGCCACTGAGCTAAATCCCTGGCCCTCTTTTTTTTTTTTTTGCGGCACTGGGGATTGAACTCACAACCTCGCACCTGGCAGACAGGCGCTTGAGTCACTGAGCCAAATTCCCAGCACTGGTTTTTTTTCTTTTTTTTGTTTTTGAGGCAGGGTCACACTGTGTAGCTCAGGCCGCTCTTGCGCTCATGTTGTAGCCCAAGCCGGCCTTGAACTCACAACGCTCCTCCTACCTCAGCCTCCCGAGTGCTGGGATTAAAGGCGTGCTGCACCACCACGCCCGGCTTCTGGCCCTGTTTTTTGAGACAGGGTCTCACTATGCAGTTCAGGCTGGCCTTGAACTCACTTTGTAGCCCAGGCTGGTCTCAAACTCACAACAATCCTCCTGCCTCAGCCTCCCGAGTGCTGGGATTAAAGGCATGAGCCACCATGCCCAGCAATTCTAATGTCTTTACATTCACTGACTTCCTTGAGAGCCCAGTCCCTCTCTGACTGTATATCAACTTCTGTCTAATTTAGCTGCCTAAAATGCCTCCTTTATAAGAGGACTGGGAATGTAGCCCATTGTGAGGTCCTGTGTTCAAGCCCCAGTACTGCCAAATACCCTACAAAGGGTTCCAAGTGTAACACTCTCCTGCCTAAAAGTTTCCAGTGGCTTCGCTTTGCTCATCCGCGTCTGCGAGGTCCCCTGTTCCCTGAGAGGTTGTTTGTTCCTCTACCTGGGGTGCTCTTTTGAGCCTTCGTGGCCAGAGTTCCCAGCCTTGTCTCTCTCCAGACTCTGAGTAACATTATCTGCCTGTTTCTTCCACTTCTCATCAAAGCCCAAAACACTCTTCTTTAAGGATTTGTGTAAGGCTGGCCTCAAATTTAGAATCTTCCTGCCTCAGCCTCCCAGAGTGCTGCCATTACAGGTGTGACCATCATGCCCAGTTACATTTGTATTTACTCACTTATTGTTCACTTCATCACCTGCCCCGAAAGGCACAACCTTGTCTCCAGATCCCAGGACAGGGCCAGGTGCGTAGCAGGTGGTGCAGGTCGTTGGTTTACCACAAACTTTACACTGTCATCGCTCCATCCTCCCAGCAACGCTGCACAGGGGAAGCCAAGGCTCTGAAAGATGAAGCAAGTTGACTCAGGTCACCCGATGAGTTAAGCACAGGGGTTGAACCTAAGCCTTCCTGATTCAAAACCTACGCAATATTCCTGGGGAGAAGAATGGGGTGGCTGGAGGTCCCCAAAATGTCCTGAAGGAAGGTGGATGGGACCCTGAGTGCATGCTGTAGAATGAGACAAGGAGGAGCTGTGGGACCCAGGCCCAGGGAATATTCACACTGCTCTTGGGTTTACCAGGCCCAGAGAAGGGAAGGGACTTGGTCAGCATTACACAGCCCAGCAATGGCAGAAGCAGGATTCAAACCCTTAATGGAGCAGGCTCGCGATGCCCTATTAAAGCATAACTGGGCTGGACATGGTGGCCTATGCATGTAATCCAGCACTTGGAGGCTGAGTCAGGATGATCCTCACGGTTGCAGGCCAGCCTGGGCTACACAGTGAGTTCAGGGACAGCCTGAACTACAAAGGAAGACCTTGTCTAAAAAAAAAAAAAAAAAAAAAAGCATAACTGGACAGAGCTGCCTGCATAATGAAAGTTTGTCTCAGAAGGCACACGATACAGTGATCATTTTCTAACCTTGATTCTCCTGACTGCATCGTATACTGGCTACGCAAAAATCTATTGCTTTCTCTGTCTGCTTCCCCAGGAAAAAGTGAACTGATACTAATGCAGACTCTGGTCATTGACGCCCAGCACGCAGGAAGCACTTGGCCTGCATCTGTGGGATACTTTCCTTGTTGTCTGGGTCTGGGGGCCACCATAGCTGGGGCAGGAGGGGCTGTCATTCAGAGACGGCCAGCTGTGTGCCAGGCTGTCTGCTGCCTCTGTGTGACATCTTTCCGAGTTCTGAATGTCTCCAGGAAGCTCCTAGATGCTGAGGAAAGAAATGGTTCTGGGAGTGGGGGTGAAGGTAGGGCAGGGAAGGGGCTTATCA
Source organism: Dasyprocta punctata (assembly GCA_004363535.1). NCBI lineage: Eukaryota > Metazoa > Chordata > Mammalia > Rodentia > Dasyproctidae > Dasyprocta > Dasyprocta punctata. Next base: position 13,159 of record RJWM01030658.1, read on the forward strand.
GCAGCTCTCAAGAGGCGGGATGGAGTTTCAGAGGCTTGGAGGAGGCATCTCTTCCCAAGGGTGCTGTACTCAAAGAGGCTGCTACTGATTCCCCCAGATGTAGCCCTCGCTGTGGGTACCCAGATGGCGAACACCGAGAGGCGGGATTGGGGAATGAGATGAACCCATCCTCGTGCTTGGCATTTGTCCTTTTTCTTTTTGCAGTGCTAGGGATTGAACCCCAGTCCTCACACATGCTGGGCAAGTGCTCTGCTACCTGAGCCACAATCCCCAGCCCCTCTTTATGCTTGATAAACCAGAGAGGCTCCTGTGCCCCATTATTCTTCTCACCTTTCACACTCAGGAAGTCTGCTGGTGAGAACTCAGGTGCTAGAGGAGCACTGATTGCCCAGATGGAGCTGTGGAGCTGCCACTCTGTGACATCCCAGCTGGGTGACCATGGACACATCTCTCATCTCCTCCAAATTTCAGCTTCCTCAACTGAAAATTGGAATGATGATAAAACCTAACTCATAGTCAGGTGTTGTGGTACATGCCTGTAATCCCAGCACTGGGGAGGCTGAAGCAGGAAGATACTGATTCTGAGCCCAGCCTGGGCTACAAATGAAGAACTTGTTCCTGAAAAAACTAACCAAACTCCAAATCACTGTATTATATTAGAGATTAAATGAGCTACTTCCTGGAAAGTTGTTAGCTCAGTGTTTGGCCCCTAAAAACACGCACGCCAAAAGTTAAGTGTGATTATTTTTATTACAGTAATCATCTGGCCTTTTCTTGTTTCCTAGAAATGTTGGATCAGTCACAGTGCAGTGAACAAAAAGAAAAAACACCCTTTAGGCTGAAGACACACGGATGTAATTTCTGCTCTTCAGAGTCTCACCTTTGCCGTGTGATACTCCCCTACCAGACAAGCCAGTCCAGGGGCCCCGTAACCAAGCGGTGTGTGAGAATGCCATCGCCAACGCCGAGCAGGAGAGAAGGGGGACAAACTCAACAGTCCGTGCAGGTTTATTGCTAAACCTGAGCAGGACCTCTCTGGGTGAGCAGTGCAGAGAACGGGCTAAGAGGCTTTTTTCTTTTTTAGCATTTTTGGGCGGGCTTTTGAGGAGGTGGGTTGGAGAAACAGCAGGCTTGTGGGTTGCCAATGGGTCCTCTGTCACCTGCTGACTTGTCCTCTGGGGAGTGCTCTTGACCTAAGCAAACCTGTATTTCTCTAAGATGGTGGTGGAGGGGCTCATTCGAACTGGCCGTGTCCCTGTCTGGTCTCTGTCAATCACGGTGTGCTCCGTCACTCAAGAAAGGGTCTAACTACTACTGTGTTATCAGTGCCACAGACAGAGACAGATGCTAGCCTGACTCCCCCAAACACATGGTAAATTCTGTCCACAAGGCAAGGTCAGAAAGAGCCAAAGCCCATCAGTTCCCAGGAGACTGACCTGGCCGCTGTGACTGCTGTGAATGTGTTTACCACCTCTTCCTGGTCAAGGAAGTGGTCCCTTATTATGGCCCCTTATTTAGGACCATGAAAGGTCTGAAATTTTCCCCCATTTGTAAGCTAAGAACTTAGCCTGCCTCTGTTGGGGCACAATTATAATGTAAGAGCACATTTATAAAACAGCAAACTTATAGGTATTTCATTAGATAAATTAGAGAGCAGTTAGAGATCTCTGATCAAGTTTCTGCTGCTTCTGCTGAATTCAGTTGACCTTGACAGCGTCTAAATTCCAGCCGCACACCTCTGATAAGCGCTGAGTCACAGTAGTTGTCTATACATCAAGGCCCCCTGAGCTAATTCAAGGACACCTTTCACTATGCTCACCCTGTAAGGGCCCCCTCCCCTTGTTCCTGGAATATTTCTATATTATGACAAACCCTTTGTGTCAAAAAAATCTGTTTAAGACTAGCCTGCCTGTCAATATGTAACTCAATGCATGTAACCAATTATATACTGTTTTGTCACTTGCTTTGTACTTCCCAGCTCTAAGTGCTATATAAACTAAACTCTTTGTAAACTCAGTGCTATTGCCTTTGGGAATGATCCTGCAACAGTTGCTGGTTTGAAGAATGATCCTGCAACAATCCACTGGTGTAAAGATTAAACAAACATTGCCTTCTTTTCTCCTCCATGCAAAAAATCTTCCTTTTGGTTTGACTTGAGAATTTTCCCACAACACCACCAGTTCATGGAACCAGATGTAAGATTCCTGGATCAGAAACAGAGGACTTGGGGGCCAGGGATATAGCTCAGCAGCACAAGTACCTGCCTGGAAAGTATGAGGTCATAAGTTTGATCCCTAGTCCCAAAAACAAACAAACAAACAAATAAAAAAAAAACACAAAGAAAAGAAAGAGAGAGAGAGAGAGGACTTTATTATGGCACTGCAAACAGCATGAGCACGAGTGACATAGGTGTCAGGGACTGATCAGACCCCTGGATGCCTGTGAGGGGAATGGTGGGGAATAAAAGAAAGACAAAAGATAAAATTTCAGGGTTCAAGGGGAGACTGGGAGGAGTTCAACTCTAGTGGACCGCTGTACTGTTCCGTGATTGGCCCATTTTTATTAGTCATCCAGAAGCACTGGGGGTCGTATACTTTTCCTGGAACAGGGACTGTAGTTAAGAACAGGGTCATAAAACAGGGATCAAGTTTAGCATTTGAAAGGGAACAAGTTAAGGTCTTTCCCCATACCCGGATGCCCACATTTGGTATATCATCTTCAGCAGATATTATCTCCCCTCGGGAGGCTGTGAATATGAGCTTTCCCAACAAAGCCAGAGAGCATGCAGCTATTTGCAAACTATCCTGTCCCTGAGGCAAGTCACAATGGCCTCATACCATGGGACCCCAGTCACGTAGACTGGTCCCTAGCATAGTAAAATATTATTTCACATCCCCTGGTCCCCAACACGTAGGAAATTAGGGCATGGCAAAGCAGACTGGAGAAGTAGGTGTGATGTATTAATTACAAGATCCTGAAACACATGCATAGAATAGTTTATAGGATGGTGTTGGGGACCGGGGGTATGAAATATTTTACCATGCCCATGGCTCCAAGGCTGGCGTGACTTGCTTTAGTAGTAAAAAAGTGTGCAGAAGGCTGCATGCTTCCCGGCTACTCAGGGCGCAGCATTCCTAAGTCAAGATAACATCTGCTAAGGACATTCTAAAGCATGTGGGCATATTGCTACGGGAAAGGGAAAGGACTTATTCTCCATTAAACTGTCCCTCATTACTATGGTTGCTATTCCAGGAAAAGTCCACTACCCCTCCCGCTGTGCTTCCCTCTTGCTAATAAAAGTGGGTCAACCGTGGAGATTACTGAGCCTGTCCACTAGAGGCAGGCTCCTCCTGGCCCCCTTCTGCCTTGAAATTTGCCTTTTTTAAATTTTTTTGTGGCACCGGGGATCAAACTCACAACCTCATGCCTGCCAGACAGGCACTTAAGCCACTGAGCCAAACTCCCAGCCCTAGTTTTTTGAGGCAGGGTCGCATTATGTAGCTCAGGCCGGCCTTGTGCTCACGTTGTAGCCCAAACTGGCCTCAAACTCACAACGCTCCCAGCCTCCTAAGTGCTGGGATTAAAGGCATGCACCACCATGCATGGCTTGAAATTTGGCTCTTGTCTTTATTCCCCACTGTTCCCCCCACAGATATCCATCAAGGCGTCTGATGAGCCCCTGACAGGATGGCCTGGACCTGACATCAACCTGAGGAATGGGATCCCAGCACAGCCTCTTAGAATTTGTCTTTTAATAATATCCACTTTTCATTTCAATGCCATCTTAGCTTTTGATGAGTTTTCTCAGGAATATATTATTACTCTGCTGGCAAAACTTATGCATCTGAACCAAACCTTTTCAAATTGTCAGAATTGTCATATGCAGCACTGATCAAGGGTACCAGCAACAGAACAGGACTCCAAGCACCAGGATGAGATCAACTTGCAATATTAATCCAGTCGTCCCCCCAGGTTCCCAGGTGAGAAAATCCATAAAACATCAGATCTAATTTATTGTTGTTATTTATTGATTTGTTTGTTGTTTCTTTTTAGACAGGCATTTGCTATGTTGCTCCGGCTGGCCTCAAACTCTCAATGATCCTCTTGCCTCAGCCTCCTGAGTACTGGGATTATAGGTATGTACCACCACACCTGGCTCACACCTGCTTGCTTGCTTGCTTGCTTGCTTTATTTTTTGAGGTTTTCCTTCCTGGTGGCCAAGGTCACTACCATCCCTTGTCTGTCACAAAAGTGATGTGCTCCATTCCAGTAGCTGCAACTTCAGCTTTCCCAGTCACCTGGGAAATCACCGTATCAGGCAGCCTTTCCCTGGGAGCACAGCGGAGGGGGACAGGGCACTTCGATCAGAGTCACGGGGACACGTCTGCCTGCGCCGCACATGCGCCCCCACTGAGGACTCAGAGAGCGGAGGTGTGCACCTCCAAGCCCTGCAGTTATTCTCGGTCCAGTAAGAGAGTTCTGGTGACCTGGACTGCCCTGTGCTGCCACCTGAGAGTACACAGGCCGGACTGGTCTGGATTCACAGTCAGGGACAAGGAAAAAACATCTTGTCCAGAAATGGTGAGCATGGAACCTGGCATTTTCATAATTGTTCTAGAAAAACTTCTATCCTTCTCCTTCTGATCATCATGAAGGGTGTGGCCAAGGGGAGCTGTCCCCTCCTGGGGACACTGGCTTCAGTGACTGGGCTGTCTCACTAAGGCGTATGGACCAGATGGAGCCAGAAACCCTCATGAGTTCATTGCTGAAGACTTTTTTTTTTCTTTCATTACTGGGGATTAAAACCAGGGCCTTCATGCTGAGCAACGTGAAGGCCCATCTTAAACTTATTTTATTTTGAAACAGAGTCTCACTAAATTGCATGGCCTGGGCTCAATATTGCAATCTTCTTGCCTCAGCCTCCCAGAGTGCTGGGATTACAGGTGCGCACCACCATGCCCAGCCACAAATCCACTTGAGTTGATTGCTGAGAGGCTGTTTCAGGGCTCAGCAGTACCATAGCCTGTGGATGCTAAGAGCATGGTCCACTGAACCCCTTGACTATCGGCCCATTGTTGAGTGACTTTCAGGGTACAAGGTGCTCCATTGCTACACTTCAGATGGTCTGGAGAGCTATAAACATGACACAGACTCATCTCAAGACCACCATAGTAGCCGGGCGTGGTGGCACACGCCTTTAATCCCAGCACTCGGGAAGCTGAGGTAGGCGGAGCGTTGTGAGTTCGAGGCTGGCTTGGGCTACAACGCGAGCGCAAGCTCGGCCTGAGCTACATAGTGCGACCCTGCCTCAAAAAACCAGGTCCAGGAGTTTGGCTCAGTGCCTTAAGCGCCTGCCCTGGCAGGCGCGAGGTTGTGAGTTCAATCCCTGGTGCCGCAAAAAAAAAAAAAAAAAAAAAAAAAAAAGACCACCATAGTGTGGTAGAGTTGGCTGAATAGCCCAGACGATCAGCACTCTAGCCCGAAAGTCTGAGTATCGCCAGCGGAGAAACAAAGTCGGTGTGTTCCCCTGGGCTGTCAGTACGAAGGGCCATGCTGTATATCCGATGCCTCCCTCAGTGTGGGACAAAAAGATGGATTTCTTGGCAAGGATCACAGGTCTGGCAGGGAGTGGTGGCCCCTGCATCAGAAGCACAGGACCTTTTCCTTCCTCCCCCTGTGCATTGATGGTGGCCGTGTTGCACATCTGGTGTGATAGCGGGTCCAGGCAGAGATGCAGGCAATGTAGGCAGTGAAGCAAGATCAGCAGGAGTCCAGGCAGCCTCCCCGCTGGTTGGGCTTTCACACAGCCTTTGTGGGTAGCGTAGACCAGTGCTCCCAAATTTTTTTTTTGTTTTTGTTTTTGTTTTTTTTTTGCGGCACTGGGGATTGAACTCACAACCTTGCGCTTGCCAGGGCAGGCGCTTAAGCTGCTGAGCCAAACTCCCCAGCCCTGGTTTTTTTGAGGCAGGGTCGCACTATGTAGCTCAGGCCGGCCTTGCGCTCGAGTTGTAGCCCAAGCCGGCCTCGAACTCACAACGCTCCACCTACCTCAGCCTCCCGAGTGCTGGGATTAAAGGCGTGCGCCACCATGCCCGGCTACCAAATTTTTTGACACTAAGGATTGGTTTCATGGAAAATGGTTTTTCCAATGACCGGGGTTGGGGTAGTGTGGGTGGGGGATGATGGTTTGGGGATGACTGGAGCTTAACTTAGATCCCTGGCTGGTGCAGTTCACAGCAGGGCTGCACTGCTAAGGGAATCCAGTGCCACCTGCTGAGCTGACAGAAGTCACCTCAGTGGCTTAAGCGCCTGCCTGGCGGGCGTGAGGTTGTGAGTTTGATCCCTGGTACCAACAGAAAAAAAAAAGAAGGCAAGGCTTATGGGGTCGGGGGCAGGGAGGGGGCTGGGGAGGGGGCGGGGGCGACAGGAAGTGAAGCAAGCAGTGGGGACCGGGGATTGGTACCTGGAGCTGAAGACCCTTGATGGAGACAGTTGGCTCAGCCGTGATTTATCCCCAGTTCGCTGAAAACATTTCTGTCCCCAGCCCTGTATTGTTTGGTAGGGCTTTTCTTCTTACTGACATGAACCATTTCACATTTGAGAGACTCCACAACTGTAACCACAGCCACATGCTTTGCAATTGCAGCGGCAGCAAGCTTTTCACCCTGAGGCTGACCCGGACTGACTGGTCAGTATCTAGCTAAAGGTCTGTCCATTTTGTTGATGTTTTTTATTTTGGTGAAGTCAGGAAATAAAGGATCGGTGTTGTGTTTTTTGTTTTTTGTCTTTTTGAGACAGGGTCTTGCTATGCAGTTCAGGCTGGCCTTGAACTCACTTTGTAGCCCAGGATGGCCTCAACCTCACAGCAATCCTCCTGCCTCAGCCTCCTGAGTGCTGGGATTACAGGCATGTGCCACCATCCTCGGCTTTGTTGATCTCTTCACAGAACTAACTTTTGGGCTAGTTGATTTCTTCTATTACTTTTCTATTCTGTTTCCGCTCTAGTCTTCCTATGTCCTTCCTTCAGTTTGTTTTTGGTTACCTTTGATCTTCTTTCTTTCTTTTTTGTTGCTGCTGTGGTTGTTTTGAGACAGGATCTCACTATGTAGCTCAGGTTGGTCTCAAACTCACTGTGATACTCCTGTCTCAGCTTCCTGAGTGCTGGGATTATAGGCATGCGCCACCACGCCTGGCTTGATCTAGTTTCTTGAAGTAAAAGATTATGTTATCACCAGGCATGATGGTGCATGTTTTAATCTCAGTACTTGGAAGGCTGAGGCAGGAGGATCATCAAGAGCTCGAGGCCATCCTGGACTACGTAGTGAGTTCAAAGCCATCCCAGACTGCATAGCAAAAGAAAAAAAATTAGGTTATCAATTTGAGATCTTAGCCGGGCGTGGTGGCGCACGCCTTTAATCCCAGCACTTGGAAAGCTGAGGTAGGAGGAGTGTTGTGAGTTCAAGCCCGGCTTGGGCTACAACGCGAGCGCAAGGCCGGCCTGAGCTACATAGTGCGACCCTGCCTCAAAAAACCAGGGCCTGGAGTTTGGCTCAGTGCCTTAAGCACGCGAGGTTGTGAGTTCAATCCCCGGTGCCGCAAAAAAACAAAAAACATAACAAAACAAAAAATCAATTTGAGATCTCTTCTTCCATCTTTCAATATGAACACTAACAGCTATAAATTTCCTCATGAGCACTGCTTTAGCTGCATCCCACAAGTTTTGGTATGTGATATTTCATTGTAATTAATCTCAGAGTATTTTCTAATTTCCTGTATGACTTCCTCTCAACCTTGCAGCAATTCTTCTGCCTCAGCCTCTTGAGTTCTGGGATTACAGGCATGTGCCATCACCCCTGGCTTTGTTGATCTCTTCACAGAACTAACTTTTGGGCTAGTTGATTTCTTCTGTTACTTTTCTATTCTGTTTCCACTCTAGTCTTCCTATGTCCTTCCTTCAGTTTGTTTTTGGTTACCTTTGATCTTCTTTCTTTCTTTTTTAATGTTCGCAAATCCTCTTCTGTCAATGATTGCTCATTTCAACCCATCATGGTCTATTTGATTTCAATTTTTTTTTTTTGAGACAGGGTCTCATTTTGTAGTTCATACTGGCCTTGAATTCCCTATGTAGACTAGGCTGGCCTAAAACTTCCAGCAATCTTCCTTCCTCAGCCTCCCAAGTGCTGGGATTACAGGCGTGTGTGCCATCACACCCAGTCTGACTTTTTTATTAAAGGAGACCACTTCGAGGGAGGATATTTCTCTCTCATTGTCATAATAAAAATCTCTTAGGTTTTCAACTGGTTTTAGTACTAGGCTGGTGAGTTCGTGGGGCATGAAACTAATCATAAAGATTTACCACTTTCTCATTTTCCAATGGGTTATCTTTATCAGCATTATAAATGCAAACTAGGACAGAAAAACCAGATGAGTAAGCTATCCCTCCTATATGGTTTCCTGTGGGAGCTTGTCTGTCTCAAGGGAACCTTTTTGAGGGAGACAGACCTCCCTTCCGGTGGGGCTTTACAGCAGCCAGGGTTCACCGGAAGAAACGACTGAGACCCTTTACTATCGCCTTGGACTGGATGTGAGCTGGCAGGACAGGAAGGCGGAGCTGGGAGACGGCCCGGCTGTCGCCCTTCTTCCTTCCTCAGCATCACATCCCCTGGCCCTCAGCTCCTAAGCTGGCAGCCCAAGTTCTAATGATTTACCCAGCTTTTACCCATAGTGGTAGGAAATTTCCTCCCACTGTGCCGTGTGCATGTGCGTGTGTGCGTGTGTAAATGATGTCTGAATGGGCTGTGCGAGTGTGAAGGTTACACTGAGGCAGCCTGAGAACTCTCCTCCCGTGTTCCACACACCAACCACAAAGCCCCGACCAGACCAGGGGAGGTTGAGCAGTTGACTTTGAACCCAGTTTTGGTATTTGACTTACAGGCCTCTTCCAACTTCCTCCTTATTAACACAAATAAAGTTTAAAATTATTTATTGCTTGGCTGGTTATATTATTTGGGCAGTCTGTGTGCTACCAAGTCCCTGGCCTCCCCTTAAACCTGTTAATCAGCTCAGGAATCTTCATCCTTTTTCTTACCAAAAGATGCATCAAGGGCTGGAATTGCAGCTCAGTGGTAGGTAGAGTACTTGCCTAGAATTGGTGATGCCTTGGTTTAATCCTAGGTACCCTGGTACCATCACCACCACCAAAACGAACAAAGAAACAAACGCAAAGTAAAAAAAAAAAAAAAAAAGCCAGGCATGGTGGCGTACGCCTTTAATCCCAGCACTCAGGAGGCTGAGGTAGGAGGAGCGTTGTGAGTTCGAGGCTGGCTTGGGCTACAGCGTGAGCACCAGGCCGGCCTGAGCTACACAGTGCGAACCTGCCTTTAAAATCCAGGGCCGGGAGTTTGGCTCAGTGACTTAAGCGCCTGTCTGACAGGCGCGAGGTTGTGAGTTCAATCCTTGGTGCTGCAAAAAAAAAAAAAAAAAAAGCAATGATCTCTGTCAACATCCCACCCTCACTGCCAAAACTCAAAATTGTGAAGGGCCTAAGATTTTCCTCTACTCTTTTAATGGCGCCATGGATTAGACCCCAGGCCTCGTGATGTTAAACATGTGCTCCGTCCCTGACCCCTTTGCTTTACTTTGAAACAAACAAGACAGACTGACAGAAGTTTGTGGATGCTGGCAAAAGACACAAAACTTATGGGTCAGAAACAAAGAACGTTATTACCGCACAGTAAGCAGCATGAAAAGGAGCGTATCAATGTCACTTCTTCTTCCCTTGGAGGCTAATGAAGGC
>RJWM01030659.1:0-23202 GCA_004363535.1 Dasyprocta punctata
TGATTAAATTCTAGATAGGAAGTAAGAGAAAAGATAGCGCTATTGTATCCAATTATTGAACAGTCAAGAAACATCTTGTGAAGTGGCAAATGTGACTTCACTACATGGAATGTGTTCTAACCAACAGTAGGAAACATAAATAAATAAATATTACTACATCTACATCTACATCTGTATCTATTCGAAGTCCTGCCACTCAAAAAGTTAAAATTGAAAAAGAAAAAAAAAGCATGCATACAGAGAGAGAGAGAGAGAGAGAGAGAGAAAGAGAAAGAAAGAGAAAGAGAGAGAGAAAGAGAAAGAGAAAGAGAAAGAGAAAGAGAAAGAGAAAGAGAAAGAGAAAGAGAAAGAGAAAGAGAAAGAGAAAGAGAACAACAACAAAAGCACACAAAACACATGAACCGTGGCAGGTCTCCACCACCTCTCCTGACAGGGAGCAACCTCAATTTCCTGGTTGAGAATGTGCCAGTGGCTCTGTCTTCTGCTCCGCCTAATCCGCCTCTCTTAACTTCCCATGCTCTCCATGTGTAGTTGAGTTCTAGTTCCACGCTGCCTTTCTCTATGCAGCAAATTTTTCGGTCCCCTGTGATCAGACAGAAGGCAATATCCCCATCCTTGTGAGATGTACTGTTGAATTTTCTCTGCTGTGTTTACTCCCAAGTTAAAATAATATTTCTTCTTGCAGTCTGATCTGATTTTATTGGTTTCATGGAGTCAGCAGGAATATCCACCACAGGAGCTCATCTCAATTGTGAGTTTCAGTTTCTCAGCTTCACAGAGGATCTCTTTCCAGTTGATGAATTCAGATACCTGGTGGAGCGGCAGAAGGGAGCCCTTCTGAGTGGAATTCAGTAGCACTTTGTGGGCAGATGGTGTGAGGGAACCTTCTCCATCCCCAAGCCCTGCTACTTAGAGCCACTGTGATTCTCCACATATCCTTAGATGTCTGAGTCCATATCCCAAAAAAAAGACCATTTCTTTTATTCCTCTTTATTCTCAGAACTGACCAATGCTAACTAAATCTTTGCCTTCTGAGAGACCCTCTGGCTTGTACTTTTCTTAATGCCTTGATCAGAGCAGGCTACCCACTGGAAATATCTCCTTTGTACTGCTCCACCTCACAGCTGGCTGAGAGTTAATACAGGTAGGCACTGGGCAATGGTGGCTAGACTGGGCATTAATTAGCAGCCCAACCACCATTGCTGATTTGGGTATTCTACCTTCAGAGGAATCTGAAATTTTCCCAACATGAAATGTTCTAGACAACTGGATTTTAAGCAATTGCAATGTTAAGCAGTACCATAATTCTTAGATTCTAAATTATCCTGTTACTGAATTTTGTCTGATGGGCTTCTTCAGGCTTCTTTCCTGTGGTTAGGTATTTGTTCATACTCTAAGATGAGTAACTATGACCATTGGTCAATGGTAACCATCCTCCAAGTGTCTCATGAGTACGGCTGTCTCTAGATTCTTTTCTCAAGGCAGTTCTTGTGACTTGTGAAATGTGTATCCTTCAAACCCTCTATTAAGAATCTTTACATGATTTTTTTTTTTTACTTTCTACTGTATATCCTGGGATATTAGTAACTTACTGTTCTCAGTCTTTTAATTCTTTTTCTACCAACCGCCACAGCAATTTAGTTTGGTGCTTTTCCCTCAGTTAATGGACCAATACTCTACGGATGTGAAAAGAAAAGATCATGAATTTGAAATTTAAGACAACACAAATTTGTTGTCTTACAATTCTGGAAGTCCAAACTCTGTGAAGTTTCTTGCTGAGGTATAATCAAGGTATTGGTAAAGTGGAATACCTGTGGGAGTCTCTAGTGAATAATCTGTTTCTTTGTCTTTTTCAGCTTGGAGAGTCTGTCTGCATTTTTTTTATTTTTAGCTCTCCTTTTCTATTTTCTAACGTAACAGCAACATTGCCCTGTTCTTTTCCACTATCCCATTTGTATGCTTCTCTCTTTGTCCAGTTTTAAGGTCTGTTACAATTATGTTGTATCTATCAGGAAAATTTAGAAAACACTTCCCCTCATTAAAACTTAGATGTTTCGTGATAACAATAGCATTTATCACCTTAATTTTTTGACATACCCTAACATATCACAGATTTGGAACTTTGGGACACTTTGGATGGCCATTGTTATGGGAGTCTATGTGTCATTGTATTTTACTACCAGTGTTTCTACATCATTCCCTGGAGTTCCTGTAATGTGCTGAATGTTATATCCTTTATTTAAGGTCAGTTATTCTTTCAGTTAAGTACTGAGACTCTCCCTCAGATTTCTTGACCTTCTCACTAAAGAATTTGAGAGCCTATCCGTATGATGCCCAGGAGACATTTCAGCTTTCAGTCTTACAGTTAGCATTAGTCACCAATTAATCATTTACAGTCTTTTGTTATCTTTTCTCAAAGCAATCAAGTTTACTGATTCTACTACATGCAATATTATTATTTCCTCTATCATTTTTCAAAGGGCTGACATATTTGTGCAGTTTCTTCACTTCCACCGAATATTCTATCCCAATTCCTCACAGGTGAAAGTTTTGAAAATTGCACTGCTGTCTTGGGCCAAGAGCTCTGTATGTTCTGTTCCTCAGTTATGAAATTCTCATTTCCAGAGTTCAGAGGAGTGCAATCCAGCTCAAAATTTCACCTCAGTTTTTTATTTCTGAGACAAATTTTGCACTAACATTTTCAAGTCATCCAGGAACCAAAATCTAAAATAGAATTTAGTTTATAGGAAGCATATTAAATAGTCTTGAAGTAGTTTCTATAAATGGAAAATGCACAAAAATTATGCAGGCAAGGAAACAAACAGGATAATCAATTAAAACAACATAAAGCTTCATGAAGAATAGGGAATTCTGAAAATTATACGGAAATAAAGTGGTCTTAGAGTAGGTTGTTCATTGCAACTGAAACAATTCCCGAAGCACATATAGAATGGATGACTATATAATAAATTCCCCATTCCTGAAGAGGATCTTTCCTCTCATTCTCTGTTTTCACCCCATATATTTTTTTTAGAAATAGAGATGGAGCACCACATATATCCTTAATCTGTTTTTTTTAACAGAAAAAAAGTAAAAGATTACAGTAAAACAGAATTTCAAAATAGGCCAATAGGAAAGGAACAATATTCAATACATTACATATTGTTATATTCACAGTAGTTGTTTAGATTATAGGGAATAGGCATGAAACATTGTCCAGAAAATTATTAACACAGAACTTTCCCCTCAATGAATTGAGAGAAACAAGCTGAAGGGCAGTCATATTAATTGTCTGAACATGAGAAAAGAGTAAATCTAATATAGTCATTTTTGAAAATGAGAAGAGAAAGAAATAAATTTTGCCAGGATACATAAATTAATATCTACAAAGTTGACTGTCATACATAATTTCAAGTCCAGGTTATATCGAAGGTAAAAATTGAAATTCTGGTAAAATTATTCTCCTACAGTAAACAAAAGTTTGAGCTACTTTTCTATGATTTTTTTTTTAGCTAGGTGATGCTCAAGAAATTTTTCACAAATTTGTCATAAAAAATTTCTTTAAAATATATGACTATATATTATAAACCTGGCTTTGCCCACAATATTAGAGATTGAAAGGCTACAAATGTAAAATAATCTACTTGATATAGTGTTATTAATGAGTCAAAGAATAATTAATAAAAGAAGTCAAAAACACAAAAATATCACATTTCAGGTTATAATATTACTTTCACACAAATAACTACTTTACAAAAGTAAAGTGACAAAGAATAAATTCAGAATATATTTTAAGTAAACAGTATTTAATATCATCAGGCTTCCAATAACAATTTGCTTCTATAATTTTAATGGGTTAATATTGCTAGAGATGAAGTGTCCAGTTTCATTTTCAATCTTCTTTTACATTAGCACTTATCTTTTAAAACTTAAAGTTTAAATTAACAGGTGGTTTTCTCTTTTCTGTTAGGCTACAAATATCTAACATACAGACTACATTATTGCTATTTCTAAAATTTGTTTTGATACCACATTCAATACTAATAGAAATAATGTAAGTATTGCTATTATTTTGAAGCTTACATAGTAACTAATAACTAAAACATGTAGAGATGAATAGTCTTCAAATAGATAAAATGATATCCTTTTATGTGAGTACTCATTACTTTTGTTTTGTTGGTTTTTAATAACCACCCCCAAGTCATTTTTATTATTTCCCATATAGTTCGTACTTCCTACCATTATTTTGCTGTACTACTATAATTACTATGCAGTATAACAAAAGGGATTATTCAGCATAGCTAATAGGAGTAATCTTAAAATGAAGAATGACATAAATCCCCAAACGAAGAACAATGTTGGTGGTTGCAGCTTTCACCTTTAAAGATTTTCATAATGAAATAAAAGTCTATAGCAATGTCTAGAATCTGACAAGAAAAATACAATAAAAACAAGAAAAATCCATTGACAACATTTCTTGAATACTTTGAGATATGATAGAAACTCACAGATATAATAAAAATTCTTCCATACATTACTACTTGAGTCAGCACAGAATGTGTGTGTTTTGGCAAAACGTAACTACATTTTGTCTTCTCTGTTGGAAAAAAACCTAAGTTGCTTGTGAAAATTTCTTTTATGGGGAGAACTCACTTTGTAGCCCAGTTTAGCCTTGAAATCCCAGAGATTCTTCGGCCTCAGCCTTCCAAATGTTGGGATTACATGTGTGCACCACCATGCCCAGCTGTCAAAATTTCATCTAATAAGTCTTCTTCAACATTTGGGGAAAAAAATTACTTTAGTTACTGAGTCTCTGATTTTGACATTTATCAATAGTCAATTATTTCTTTAACCATTTGGAGGTTACTATTCACCACAGAAGTACTTAAAATTTAAAGAAAATAGGTTGATTAAAGTATTTTTCTAACAAAGTAAAATAAAATATGACTTTATGATTTACATGAGAAACTCCAGCTTCACTAAATACTTGAAAAACTTCTCTGCACCAGAATCTAAGAGGAAGGTGGCTGGCACTCAGAAACTCATACTGATCCTTGTGCTATGAAAATTTCACCCAGTGGTCTCTGAAATTGCCATGCTTTCTTTCAAAATAGAAGACTCCCACCCCCAAATGTAAGTTTTAAGAAAGAAAAAAAATGCCATTTAATCCATTCAGGCAAAACATTAGAGTTTGATATAGTATTCTATTGCAAGGATCATTGTATTTTATCTAGCAAGACCTTTCTTTTTAACCTTTTTCAAACACAAAACAGTGAAGACTGATGACATAGGAAGGTGGGTAGGCAAACTGACAGGTAGCTGTACACTCAGAGACAAATTGTAGAAAGAAAGAAAGGTCACATCACAAATTTTGTTGTGTTGTCTTTATTCTGAAAAAAAAAAAAAAGAAGAATGCAGGTTTGGTACATATCTGTGTCCCAGCATTTAATTGCAAGTGAAGCAATTATTATAAGGCAAAAGAATTTCCAGTGGAAGTCTTCAGTGTCTCAATGCAAAACAGGAATTTCGCACTGTACCCTCAAGGCTTTGACTTCAGCTGTGTCAGCTGAGAGGATTCTGATTCTGAATGTAAAAATTTGACTCATCACTAGTTTGACACATGCTGCTTCAAAGAACCAAAGGAGCCTCCAAGTCTCATTCAAAGCTGCAGACTGGCAGAGATTTCATTTTTGTTTTCTAAGTTGTTTTCCTTTCACCCTTTTTTGCTGAGCTGAAACCAGAAAATGCTTTGGAGCAGAGCTGAATATCGCAGCAGATGTATTACACATAAGCACACAAAAGTGTAGAGAGCCCTGGAGAATATAAACTAATGTTATCCACAAAATATGTCAATCACAGAAAATTCAAAGCATAAAACAAAAATAAATATTACTTTGATCTTGCCAATCGCTCTGGGAAAAGTAACTCTACCTCTCAAATTATCATTACTATAACCTGTGAAACTGTGAGAAATGAAATTCATAAGTAAAGTATTCTTGGACGACAGCAAAAGAATCAGCAGAGAGTTTTCAAAAATTTTATAACTTTCCCTTCCCTATTCCCCAAAAGTCACCAGATCTCTTCACTTTCTTTATTTACAAATTATTTAAATAACTCCACAGAGTGAGAAGATTTCTGGTCTTAAACTCATCCTTCTTTGGATAGTTAGTTTTTCTTACATCTATTCACTCCCTTTAGCAACGTTTTGTCAAGTCTAGAGTCAGCAAAAATATGTTCCATACACATCTTTCCTATAAAGTCTGTATTGAAAAGTGCTTTTTCATCTTCTTCATTTATTTTTCTAAGTATTTGAATCAAATTTTGAAATAGAGAAATCTATATCAAGTTATATATAGTTTGCCTCAAATATTAGTCAATATTTTATTATTCTCAAGAGTTTGCACTATAGGGTTAGCCCAGTATTATCTAATAATGGTTTTAGCACAGATAAAAAAAAAAGTTCAGCCTATCTATGTAGAAAAGGGAAGAAATCTTCAGTGCACTAAGAAAGCTTTACAACATCTTTCATTTACTCAGAATATACTTATGGTTCATCTTGCCCCAGGGTTTGGTCTTATAGTATAGTGTTATTTATTAAAATAATTTCTGCAGTTAAATTGTAGTTGTAAAAGTTCACTTCTGGAAAAAATGTTGTATGTAATATTTTAATTAGACATTAAGTAACAGATAAAAGCTAGGGTCTAATTGAAGTTTATCAAAATTCATGCTTTATGTGCATAAGAGATATCAATTATCTTTTACTTTACTCATTCTCTTAATCTATCATTATTATACATACTGGTCAAGTGAGTGCCACAGAGTTTTTGCTCAGGGTGTTTTACTTTTATTGAGATAAAAGACACAATAACAAGAGTAAATACTTTGAAACAAGACAAGAGTTTCAGTGAAACATTCACCAATTCTAGAGCTACCAGAGCATCTTTCTTGACTAGAAATAGGAAGAAATCAGGGCTTTCTAAGGTATATCCATGCACTTCAGGGGTATCTAAATTATCCATGGAGATAAAATGCTAATAGAACTTATATTTCTTCTGATTAATCTAGAAATTTTAAAAGCACTGTTGCTAACCTGTAAGATGCTGATTCTCCCTATGGCTTTCTTGGTCTGTATAGGAACCCTCAAGTATCAGGTGGGGTGTTTCTCGTAACCAAAAGTGACAATCTACAGAATGAGAAAAATATTGCCAGCTATTCTTCAGACAGAGGACCCATTTAGAATATGCAATGAGCTCAAAACATTAGACCCCCCCAATAAAAGACCCAATCAAAAATTTGACCAGCAAAACTATTAGATGCTTCTTAAAAGAAGAAGAAGTACAAATGGGCAATAAATACATGAAGAAATATTTTCATCATCACTGGCCCTTAGAGAAATGAAAGTTAAAACAGCACTGAGATTCCATTTTACTCCTGAAAAAAATGCCCGTCATTCAGAAGCCAAATAATAAATGCTGGAGAGGCAGCTGGGGAAAAGAAACTCTTCTACACTGTTACTGAATAGGTAAACCTATAACTACAGAAATCAGCATGCAGATTTAGAAAACTAAAAGTAGAAACTCCATTTGACGCAGGTGTTCCCCTTCAGGTTTCTTCCCTAAACAATTTAAAACATCATTATACACTAATACATATATATCCATATATATAGCAGCATAATTCATGAAACTTAAATCCTGGTAGCAGCCCATATGTCCATTAATAGGTGAATTAATAAAGAAAATGTGATATTTACACACAATGGAGTACTACTCTGCCATAAAGAAAGATAAACTTGAGTCATCTGTCAGAAAATGTTTTCATCTTGAGAACATAGTGTTAAGTAAGATAAATCAGACATGCAAGCTTGCCTATCACTCTGCCTCACTTATATGAGAAACCCAGAGTAAAGCTAGAAATCAAAGGAAGAGATAGATTATAGAAAGTAGGGAGACAAATCATTCTCAAAGGGGAAATGAGTTCAAGAGATAAAGGAAGGGAGATGGAGAGAAGGGATAAGGGTTAAAGAAAGGAATCGGGATGAGTTATGTACATAACCCAAGCCCACACAAGGAATATAAACATTATGTACTATAAATATATACTAATAAACTAAAATTTAAAAATAGCTATTAAAGAAAAAGTAAAGGCAAAATCAAAACTGGGAAACTGAACCTCTGCTTCACCTCTCTCACCTGGATCCTAATTTTTGAGAGATTCTTATTTCATTAAGTAGACATGGAAAGTATATTATTAAGTTTTAACTAAAACTCTCACAAACAGGTACATGGAAAACAAAACTTTACTTCACATAAACAAGAAGATAGACTAATACTAGCTATGATTTGAATATGAAGGCTAGAGGCGCACAATTAAGTTTACAAAATATTGGTGTATTTATGATCCAATAAGTTAGTCATGGCATTGAAATTGCCATGGAAACGATGATAAATACGGATTTTAAACTACTGTGGTTCACAATAAATTTCACTTCATATTCATATTGTACATTGAATTACTAGTAAATGATATTAAGAGTTCTCATAGTCATGAATTATTTTTAAACGATGTTTCATACTCTGGAGATGTACTTCAGTGATAGCACACTTGCCTGGCATGTGTGAGACCTGAGTTAAATCCCCAGGATAAATAAATAAGTAAATAAATTTGCATAGGTGTTTTTAAAATTCTTATTTGTGGTTATCATTATGCATGTAATTATCATAAATAAATAAATGCATTCATATTATGAATAATGAATAGACCTTTAGAATTATAAAAAATTGAAAAAGACATCATCTCAAAAGTCAGTACAGCCAGGCATGGTGCACTCCTGTAATCCCAGCACTCAGGAGGCTGAGGCAGGAGGATCATTACAAGTTCAAGACCAGCCTGGGCTACAAAGCAAACTCAAGACCAGCTTGAACACATAGTGAGACCTTGTCTCAAAAAAAAAGTAAAAAAAACCGGGCATGGTTGAACATAACTTTAATCCCAGCACCTGGAAGGCTGAAGTAGGAGAAGCGTTGTGAGTTTGAAGCCAGCTTGGGCTACAACGCAAGCGCAAGGCTGGCCTGAGCTACATAGTGCAACCCTGCCTCAAAAAACTAGGGCTGGGAGTTTGACTCAGTGACTTAAGCACCTGTCTGGCAGGTGCACAGTTGTGAGTTTGATCCCTGGTGCCTCAAAAAAAAAAAATTAAAAGTCAGTACATGAAATTTTCCATGAATTGCAAGTGATTTATTCGATTGTAGTGAAAAAGTTGAGGTATGTAAACTTCAAGAGGTTTTCTTTGACTCCTAGTAGTTAAGTAACATCCTAATCAATTTAGCTTGATTCATAATGCTACTTTTTCCATTACTGGAACAGAATCGTTTAAAATTATCTAATATATGTGCTTGTTTGAGAACTTATTCTATGCTAGCTTTTTGTTGTTATGAGTCAATTTGATTCTCAGAAAACTGAGTAAGATGTCAACTGAAAACTAAACTGTTTCAAAATAAATACGTGAAACAAAAGTAAAATGCACGAGAACTTTTGTGTTTTGTCTGCCAGTTTTATGAACAAGAAAAATCCTGGAAAGAGCATGAAGGCATTTGTACCTTGGTTTGCTCATTAGTAAACCAATAAACAAAAAATAGGTGCCCTGCAATGTGCCCTGGAAGAAGACTAGAGCAATAAAATATGACAGTCATTTTCTACCAGAGTTCTTTGTTTAAGTTCTATTTACTTCTAGCCCAAGTTCCAGATTCTTAGCAAATCTCTTTTGAAAAGTGAATTTCCAGTGAAGAGATCACGGGCCTATGTAACACACAATTACTCAACCTTCATTTCTCACATCTTCAACACATTTATGTAGCTTTGTGTCCCCCTAAAGTGAGAAATTATTAGGATGTTCATGTAAAACAAGTGGTAGTAAATAGCAAGTTCCTGAAACAAAACTTTCACCATAAAATGAACATCAGTTGAGCTCTTTTATTATTAGAAGATCAAAAATCACCTCAGGTTTTCTCTCTGTGCTATTTCCTGTGAAATAGCTGTCATCTACAATGATTGACCAATTTTAACAACTCTCTCCCTTTTCACAAAGAAAGCTCAGTTTATAGAGCAGAAATTGAAAAAAGAAAACCAAAGGCTCAAAAAATTTTATCTTGCTATTTGAAATTAGAACTTAGATTACTCAGCATATCAAATAAGTAAGATTTGTTAATTTTAATAATCTCCTACAAATAAAAAACACCAAATACAGGCATATTATTTTGCAACCAAATGATAAAAACAAAAGTTTACCATTTAAATACCACAGTGAAACTGAAGTACAAATTAAGATAGATGGCTGTTGTATTGGCATCATTACAGTATATTTAAAGAGCTTGTTTGTATTTTTTTTCTTCCTAAGAAGTGGTCCTCCTTTCTACTCAGGTCAAGTGTTATTTCTGTTGGGATGAAAAGAAAGAAATATTGGATCCATTATTTTTATTTAGGTTAATTATATCTTAAAGGCATAATTATGTTTGGGTACATGTTCAAATATTTCATTAATAAAAAAGGCTACTACTATTGAATTGCTAATATAATCACAGTTCGTCTTTCTGCCTTAAAGACAAGTGAGTCGCCATATGTTTTCCTTAATCTGTTCATCTCAACTTCTTCTCTTTCATTAATAAATGTGAAACACTGTGTCATTTTTACAAGCACTGTTCAAAAATTTGTCTTTGTTTTTAGAAGATTGTGCTTCATTATAAACAATAAATGCAATCAATTTATGTTTGAATATCACAGTCACAAAATGGAATAATTTAGACTTCTCTGAGTTTCACATCAGATTGATATACTTCATACTGAATGGATAAATTCTGACTAGTCCAAATGATGGTCACAAGAATCCTAAAATGAGTCTTTGTTGTTTACTAGGCCCTAAAAATTTCTGAAATTACTTTCTGCCTTTATTTCTAAAGTAAACATTAATTTCAGAAATCTACCAGTATTTTAAAATGGTAATCATTAGTTACACAATCAAAGAAATATAATCAAGGTAATTATATGGTCCTGATCATCACCATCTTCTCTGTCACTATCAGAACACTAAAGATATTAATGATTTATAGTTTCCATTTAATCTACCAATATTTTGAAGGTCATTCTCTAACATTATTAGTATAATACTTTCAAATATTTTGTATCAGTTTTATACATTAGTGACTCTCAGAAAAATAATGCATCTATCTTATTTTTATTACTTATGTTGCCTTACAGTAATTTTGTAAAGTATAACAAGTATGATATGTAATATGTATTAACCATAGTAGTAATTTTGGTGGTTTTAAATTGAAATCTGTATTCATTCAATATTCATCCAACTTTTTTCTCTGGCTTCTTCCTTTTGACTACTTGAATAGATGTTAGTCATTTATTTTCCCCCAATAAAAATTATTTATTTTGGTGGTTTGTACTTTTGGATGAGCTGTGTGCATGAGTGTGTGTATGGTCATTTTAATGGCTTAAAATTTCCAACTTTCCAGACATATTTAAACTATTTCCTAAAACTCCAGTTTTAGCAAATTTACAAGGTAGTTGCTTTAGTCAAAGTTTCCAAAAAGCAGACACCAAGATATTAGATTTTCAAGACATGTATTGAGAAAAATCAAAGTGGGAAGAAATCAGAGAAGAAGGGCTAAACTGGACTGACTCCCGTGAAGGGGAAAGAGAAAGATGAACGAGTCTTGAATAAGAAAAGTGGAAGAAAGTATTGATCACCAGACGTGTTCTCAAGCCAGTATCACCTTAGGAAGAATTCCAAAAATCTCACAGATACGGGCTTGCCTTTCTATTCCTGCATTTCCCAGGCACTGAAGATTGCCAATAAGGTGCAGCATTTCCAAACTAATAGGAAAGTGGATTCTATGGCAGAAGATGAGGCAGTCCATCAATGGTGGTCTTTGGAGAATAAGTTCTAA
Organism: Dasyprocta punctata; assembly: GCA_004363535.1. NCBI lineage: Eukaryota > Metazoa > Chordata > Mammalia > Rodentia > Dasyproctidae > Dasyprocta > Dasyprocta punctata. Next base: position 11,955 of record RJWM01030659.1, read on the forward strand.
GATACACTTTGACAGTCATCACAATCTACCCTTCTCATCTACCACATTTTGAAGTGCAACTTTTACAAGTGGTTTCTGTTCCTGAGAGAAACTGGATAAAACAGAAGTTAGTGGAGCAAACCGAAGTCTCCATTACCCAGTTAATCTTGGGACTACAGTAGTATTGATCAACTTTCTCCTAAATTATTGTTATAAATTTCCTTTATGCTCAGTTCAAGTACTATCAGGATAGGTCTTGGTGACTTTTCTGATGAGGGAAAGTAATGTTTTCTTTCTTTTATTTTTCTTTCTTTCTTTCTTTCTTTCTTTCTTTCTTTCTTTCTTTCTTTCTTTCTTTCTTTCTTTCTTTTTCTTTCTTTCTCTTTCTTTTGCCAGGGGGACCCGAACATCTGATCATCATATCTTTTTCAGACCTGGATTTCAGTGCTTATGTGTTCACTCATACTGTGTTTAAGATGATTCTAGGGAGCACCTGAGAAGATCACTTGTGTTTCCAAAGTATGCTCCTTGCTCCAGTTTGAGAAAAGAAACTTTATCTTGTGCCTGTCAGAAAAAATTACTCTCATATATACATCAGGGTTTTTTTGTTTTTTTTTTGTTTTTTATCTCTTTCAGGTTCCTGCTTACAAGGAGTTCCAAGCAGGCACCTGTAGCTCAATAGGGCTTTGGCAAGAGAGAACCTCTCATGCAAGTAGCATTTAAGGCAAAGATCGTCCAAGCCAGTAGAACCCAACTGTGTGAATGTCTCACTGGAAGTCACAGAAATTAGCCCTGTTGTAGCTCTGCCCATTGAGTCCTGCACACTGGCACTGTTTCTTTTGAGACTCAGCACTTCACAAAGGCTTCTTCTTCAACAGATCTGCTACCACTAAAGAGAATCCCCTCCCCAAGCTTTTGAAAAACTGTCGCTTTAAAGATGGTGCTGCTGATGTGTCTTTTGAAAGCTCTTCCAGCATTCTTTGGGCCAGCTGTTCGTGGATGTTGTGATACATGAGACAGGCAGTGAATGCTCTAGTCATGAGCCCTTGCTCAGACTTTTCTCTGGTCAGATGCTATGTTGTATGCGGCATTCAAAGGTAGTAGTACTTAGTTACAAGTGGTGCAGACTCATACACATAAACAGGTGCATCTGGTATACTTAGCAAATGTCGTTACTTTTGCCTTATCTGAATGTTTGAAGGATTAGCTTTTCCTTCCTTGAAATTCAGAAAATGCATCAGCATGTTTCTGAGAATTGAAAACAACAAATAAAATTGTGAAGTAACAAAAAGTTACCTTTGACTCTAAAGAATTCAAATTTTTCCTCACTCAAGAAGACTTAATCTAGTCTAACTATAAAGATTTTTATTTAATCACCAATTTTACTATTCTTTTCATGTGTACTATGTTTGAAAGTTGTAATCGACTTTCATTTCCTTCTGAATTCTATGAATTAATCTCTATGTAAATAGAGATGGGAAAAGTATCTTTCTCTCTTAAGTGAAAATAGATATGCATATATATACTCATATATATAGCTAAATTCTGTTAGCATGTTTATATGCTACATCATCATGATTAGTTTTTCTAACTCATGTTATGCCATGCATTCTTAATATTTCGAAGAAAAATATATTTCCCCTAATTAGCAAAAGTATCACGATATTTGCAGTTGAGTAACTTTTTTGTAATAGGAAGTAAAAATGGGCAAAATTTCCAACTTTTGAGTGGTGCATGTCCTTACTGAATAAGAAGAATTTACATATATATATTTTTTTGTTTGTTTGTTTGTTTGTTTTGCAGCACCGGGTATCAAACTCACAACCTCGCGCCTGACAGACAGGCGCCTAAGTCACTGAGTCAAACTCCCGGCCCTGGTTTTTTGAGGCAGGGTCGCACTGTGTACCTCAGGCCGGCCTTGTGCTCGCGTTGTAGCCCAAGCCGACCTCGAACTCACAACGCTCTACCTACCTCAGCCTCCCGAGAGTGCTGGGATTAAAGGCGTGCGCCACCACGCCCGGCTAAGAATTTATATTTTAATTTCTAGCAACTTTCTCTTTGGGCTGTCAAATCAGAAGTCCACATTATTTTTTCCAATATTTTTAAATTTTGTTGGAAGTATCTCTTGAAAATCACATAGAATATATTTGGAATTATTAGACTTTTTATAGTATTAATAGCAAAATCCCAAATATGGTATGTTATTCTTTCTCTGGTACTCATGCTCAGAAATATTGGTGAGGAGTATGGTTGCTGCTTCTTTTCCTTTGTATATATCTAGGAAGAGATCAATGTAAATTGTTAAAATTTTTATCTTCTTCTCTTGCCATAGTTTTGAAAATAATATGACTGTCACTTGAACATTTCTATTTTTGCAACAAATATTGCTTCTGCTTATTTCTTTTTAAAATTTTTTTCATTTATATATTTGTTGTAAATTAGTACACTGTTATAAATTAGTATTTCATTGAAATTGGAAGTTCTCATATGCAGTCTTAAATGTCACGAAACATGATAATTTGATTTTATATTGAGAATTTTTCTTACCATGTTAAATGATTTCCTTTTAAATTAATAGTTTCAGTTAACAGTAATTGTTTCAAGGACGTCACTAGAATCACAATAGTTTTATATCTAGGTCTACTTCAATTAGTAGGTTATTGAATAAGGAAAGGTTTATTGACCTATGAGTTTGAAAGTAAAATGGTTTGCAGGACTATTTTATCTATCTTTTATAGCATTGGCAGTATGTATTAAGAACAGTAATGTAATGCCATCTACTTGTTACTTTGGAAAATGACTTGGAGAAAACTTTCTTTGAAAGTAATAATAGCTGATAATAAATGCAAGTAGCATAATCATTGCAGGATATTGTAAAAGTTTAATACAATAAATAAAAATTATTTTTCTTAACATTGCTTTTCTCACTTTTTAGTTAACCTACCATTTCTAATACTTATATACATCTAAAAATGTATAATATCCATCATCACTGCAAGATCACATCAGTCTTTTACAATTTCTAAAGTTTTGTTCCATAACATATGAATGTTTGCTTAAGGATACATACCACCGGCTTAAATCTTCACATTCAATACTATTTGAAAATATCTGTACAGGCTCATTCTTTCGTACTTCACTGGAAAACGTTCAAGTATAAATTTTTAATGAAAATATTGCAAATAAAAATGTAATTTAAGAAAAATGTTCATTGATTTGATTTAGGCTGACCTAATTCATTTTTTCTCTTATTTAGCCTTAGAATCCAGCAATAGAAATATCCTTCTGAAGTTAAAAAACAACTGACGATCTATATGTACTATTTATCTTTAAATGAATAACAATTTTTTTCACAATGAGAAACACCTGTGGAGGACTTTGGTAATATAATTTCATCAATTCTGCCCCAATATCTGTTGCTTCAAATTTAGGGTTTTGATTACATTTATGTAACTACTAACTTTGCAGTTTATGTATATTATAAGGATAAAAAATAACATAGAAAAATAATTTAAATTAGGTAAGAATAAAATTGAAAAATAAAACTGTTCAATTTTCATGTTCAATCCTGTTACCTAAAATGCTAATATTTAAAAAATAGCAATTTTTCTTAAAGTTCTCTAGAGTTATAAGTAGGGTAAGGACGGGGGATATGGCAGTGTTTTAGAGATACAAATGGCTAAATTTTGTTTCTATGTAAGATTGCTCTTTTTCCTACATTCTATAAATTATTATTTTTCAGCAATATTTTACATACTTTCTTGTAGTCTTTTAACAAGTTTTGCAATCAACAGGTGAAAGGGTACCAATCTGATATTACATATAGAGAAAATAAGCTTCAAGTTTCCAAAAATAATAATTTGCCACTCTCAAATTCTAATCCTATTTATTATTTTACAAACAGTGATGCACAACAGCAAAGGGTAAGTTTTAATTTTGTCAGTAATAAATGACAAAAAGATCTAATTGATTTAAAATTCTAGGTCTAATGACATAGTGGTTACAAAATTCCCTGATAAAAGAAAGAGGTCAAGTCATTGTTGAGATCAACTCTTGGAAAACGAAAATCTTCAGTGCAGAAGGACTTTGGACACAAAAAGCCTAATATGAATACCTACTGTTTTTCCCTCAAAGGTGATAAGCACAGTCTTCAGCCTGATTTTTACATAACTTTCATAACTGTCAAAAAGTGAAATCCTTAAAATAATATCTAAAATAAGAAGATGACCCAAATTGCACTATTTATTGCAATTATAGAGAGTTTGGTTGGTCAGGCACAGATTTTCCAAGCAGAGAAGAATACTAATTTTCTGTAGAATGTTTTGAAAGCATGGAAGTCAAAGACTGGAAGATTGTTGCAAGTACATAGGGTAACATCAGCTGTATTGGACGAGACTGTGTCTCAATGGGTTGCATTCATAAAATAATTCTTTTTCAATAGCTTGACTTTTAGAAGTCAGAAACACTCATTGTTTAGGTAGTATTCAAAGGCACATTTGCTGCGGTGAGTTATTGTTACTTTTTGACAAAACTGCATTAAGAACAGTTTTAGTAGCTATACATTATCAAAGGAGATCTCTTACCAATTACTGTTTAAACATGCTACACTTATTCAGATAATATTATGAGCTCTCAGGACCATCCAACTTCTTTTGGCAATGTGGGAACTTTTAAAATAAGAAGTACATTTACTGATGCTATTATTAACAAGCTAAATACTCCAGAGATATACTATTACTCACATGTTTTGAAGTGTAAGGTGTGTATACCACTGAGAAGGATGCCAGTAGTTAAGACATAGTTTTAATAGAGATTAAATGTATCTGCATCAGATTGGCTCCCGAGGGTACATTTTATGTTTAACTTGGGTTATGAGTCTGTGCTTATAGCATATATTTTATTCTGAGAATATCATATAATTTGAATTATGTTTATGATTTTTTTTTTTTTTTTTTTTTTTTCTGCACTAGGGATTGAACTCACAACTTTGCACCTGCCAGTCGGGTGCTTAAGCCATTGAGCCAAACTCTTGGTACTAGTATTTTGAGGCAGGGTCATACTATGTAGTTCAGGCCAGCCTTGCCCTTGCATTGTAGCCCAAACTGGCCTTGAACTCACAACCCTCCTCCTACCTCAGCCTCCCGAGTGCTGGGATTAAAGGCCTGAACCACCACGCCTGGCTTATAATGCTTTCTAAACTATTAAATTTTTTTTTCTTTTTTTTTGTACTGGGGAACTAACTCACAACCTCTCACCTTCCAGGCAGGCGCTTAGGCCACTGAGCTAAATATTATACAATTCGTGTCACAGTATATGATATTTGTAAGAGTGGAATCATTCTGGTTGGGTATATTTGTTTGGTTTTCTAGAATAAAAATTTTCTTTTCCTTATATCTTATTGAATAAAAACTTTTTATGTAAAGTTCATCAATTTAGTTCTACCAAATTATAGGCAGAAGCTAAGAAAAGTTATGCAATTTATATGTAAAAGAATTTTACATTTACGCTTCAAATATAAACAAGATTACTTCAGTAATACTTATTTTAGTTAACATCAAACTCCCCTAAAGATATATTTTATGTAAGTCATTAATTTAGCACTAATAATTTTTATTTTTGGCAATAAAATGTACTTGGTAGACTTTGCTATCCTATTTAGTTATTCTTCATGACAATAAACCACATTAACTGTATAGTACATCCTCTTAAGATGTAAATAGATTTTCATCCAGATAGTCTAAATTAACAAGTTTAATGAATGTGCTCTAAAAAATAAAGCAAAAAAATTAACTAAAATTAGCTATCAAAAATTTTAGCTCTTATCTCAATGCTTATACTAACTAGCGACTTGATTTTCTACAAATGAGTTGACCTTTCTGGCCCTCAAGTTTGAATAAGTATAGTAACAAATTTTGATAATAAAAAGTAATCTCATGTATAACATTTATTGGATAATTTTGGTTTATGCAACAAAATTAGAATATTCAGCTCACTATGAATGAATCACTATATAGTTTTTCTCAAAAACACTTTTACTTACCATTTGCTATGAAATAATGAAAAATATTAATAACAAAGGCCCTGGATTAACAGGCAGATGTCTGATCTTTGAGGATATTTAATATGTAAAATATGCTTCTCGTAATAGGAGGCCATAGCTGTACAATTAGAAACTTCTTGAATCTACAGAATAATATCAAAATTCCTTGCAAAATTTCTATAATTTAACTATTTTATCTCTACACTGTTATTTTCTGTCATTTACCTCTTGCTTTTCTCTCACTTTTTCAGCTTCATAACTTATGATTGCTCATGTAACTATTAACTTCTATGCTTGAGACACACAGCTTTCTTATTCCACTAAAATAAACTTTTACCCTAACTTGTCTTATCCAATATAATCTATGCTTTATGTCTTTTTTCCCTGAAACAATGCAGTAGTACTTTTCTTGACTGTCATAAAAATTATTCTCTGTTTTCTCTTATAATTTTAATAAAAAGAGAAGAAGATATATGCATAGAACCATATACATATAATATATATCATAATACATATATATTACATATATAATTATAGCCACCAACAATAAAAACAGACACATTTTCCCAAAATAATCACATTTGGGACAAATAACTCAATATATAGGGGTATATGTCAATTATGCATAACTGTTCTCTGTAAGAAATATGCTTTATATAAACAACAACCTAGGAAAATCCATTAGGAATAAGCAGCTGAAAAATTAATCGCATACAGGATTTATTAACAGCAAAGGGAAATGATATTGGGGAAAATGATATAGGTACTAATTATTAATTAGGATGATAATTTGTAGAGAAAAGACAAGAATGATAATTAATTTAAATTTTAAATAACATAGATTTATTGATCAAGTATAGGACCAAGTTTCTACAGTTTAGGTAATTAAAAAGTTTAATTTAATGAATTTTTATGTGAATATATCTCACTTGCTAAAGGTGCATTTGTTCCTAAGATAAAAACTACATTTAATCATTCTATACTACATTTGCAAAAGTTCTAAAAGCTGATTAAATAGTAATGGTGTAATACATCTTAAAGCACTCTAATACCAAAATAGAGCTGCAAAGATGGCTAAAAATTTATGGTTTGTGGTGTCCTTTAAGATTTTCTGGTGATTTTTTTTAAACTTAAAATTTATATTCTTGAGAGTCAATCCTTAAGTGGTAAAACTATTTTAATAACTATTTTCAAAGAAAATAGTTATTCCCAAAGAAAATAAAATATTGGTAAATATTAATTATTATGAATTTTGCTCCTCAGAATTTCCGTGGTAAAAATTTGCAAAATGTGTGATGGTTAAGCTTGGTTCTGTCAACTCCATTGGCTTGGTAGCTAACCAGGGCACTTGTGGTGTATATATGTGGTGCATGGATACCTGGCCTTGGCTACTTTCCCTCTGTTACTTTTCTCCTTTGTACTTCCCTGCTATCCGGAACTAAGGATTTTTGCTCTGCCGTGCCTTTCCATCACTTTTTTTCTGTCTTTAAGCTAGCTGAACATGAACTGAACCATCTGTGATTTTGAGTCAAATTAAACTTCTTTTCCTATAAATTGTGGTTGCTGAGTAATATATTGTAGTCACAGGGAGGCTTACTAATACAGAAAATTGGAATTGGACAAATTATTGATTGTTCCTGATAATGTTGTTCAGAACCTCTAGAAATAAGTTTGAAAGAAGAGTTTGGAAATGTTTGGAGATGCAAACTAGTGAAATTCTAGACTGTTGCAAGCACAGTTTGATAATCAATTCTACATGGGGCTCAGAAAAACAGAATGACGATGAGTGTGGACAGGAAAGGCCAGTCTTAAAGGGATTCAGATGGAAACAAGGACTGTACTAGAAAATGCACTAAAGGCCAAACACGTTACATTCAAGCAAAAAACTTGCTTCATTTTGTCTGCTTCCTAACACTTTATAGCCTGAATTTTAAGGTGGTGGGCTAATTAGCCTCGTGAAAGAAATTTCAAGCATCCCACCTTTCAAACTGTGACGCGAATGCTACTGGTTTCTTTTAACCAGATCTGCAATGAGACGCAGGAACACAAAGCAGAAAGCAAAGGTGTGAAAATCATGTAGGTTGATCACGAAAAGGAAGCAAAGTCTGTAAAGTTAGGAACAAGCAAATATTATTATTAAAAAGAAATTAAGTAGTTTGCATTTAGACAGTTGAAAACATACCTAGTCAGCATCTCAGAAAATGACCTGAACCTGTCCATCACAGGCTCAAGAATGTAAAACAATTAAGTCTTTCGAAAAACTTTACTTCCATGTCAGATTCAGTATTTATGTTTTTATATACAGGTCTTTATATTTGATTTTGCTACAGAGTGAGAGAGATGGGTCTAGATTCAGACTTGTGCTTGTGGATAACCAGTTTTCTCAGCATCATTTATTAAGAAGGCTATCTTTAATCCAGTGTATGCTTCTGACTCCTCCATCAATGATTAGATATTCATCTAAACATTCCTGGAGCTGTTTCCCATCCTTTATACTCTTTCATTGATCTCTATGTATCTTTATTTCCTATATTATTCTTATTAGTGTATCTTTTTACTATAACATAAAATCCAGGATTATGATAAAATCCAGGAATTGCTTTTGTTATTCTGGATCTCTTCTGATTATAATTTTAGGAATGATTTTTCTATTTAGGTGAAGAATGATGTTGAAGAATGATGTTTTGAATGAGTCTTTTAAATCTACGTATTATTTTGATAGTATGGTCATTATGATAATTTTCATTGTGCCTATCTTGGAGCAGAAAATACCTTTACATTTTCTAATATTCTCTTCATTTTTTTTCTTCAGAGATCTACTGCTTTTGTTACTGGGGTTTTGTGTTGCCCTAGTTTGATGCCTAAGAATTTATTTATATATGTTTTAAAGAAAACATGAATGGAATTGTTTTCTTTATTTATTTTTTAGTAGCTTCATTATTCTTGTGCATGAACACTAGTGAGTTTTCGTTGTTCAATAAGGATAGTGACCTGTAGTTTTCTTTTTTTATTATTGCATCCTCATCCCAAGGTAATGTAGGAATAAATATAAGAAAGCCTTACCTTTCAATTTCGTGGAAAAGTTCTGAAAAGTATTGCCATTAGTTGTTCTCTGCAGTTACGGTAAAATTCATCAGTAAATCAGTCAGATCTGTGTCTTTTCTTACTTGAGAGAGTTTTTATTACTAAATTAATTTCATTATCTATTATTGATATACTTAAGTACTCATATCTTCTATTTCAGTTTCAGTAAGTCATATGTTTTTGAATTTTTCTATTTCTTCTAACTCCAGTTTATTAGAATATACATTTGCAAAATAGATTCTTATAATTCTATTTCAGCTCTGTTTGTCGTAGTTTTGCCATTTGATATATGATTGCATTGATATGGTTCTTTTCTTCTTTTGGTAAGTTAGGTTAACCTTTTATCAGTTTTACTTAATCTTTTAAGAACCAGTTGATTGATTCATTGATCCTTCATATATTTATCCCAATTTTGATTTCTATTCTGATTTCATTATTTCTTTCCTTTTACAAATTTGGATTTGGATTTCTTTAGGTTTTCCTGGACCTAGAAGTGAAAAACTAGATCATTTATTTGACAGTGCTTTATTTTCCTTATGTGCACTCTACTAATTATACATTTCCTTTCTTGTATCCTACAATTAGGTGGATACTGTATCATATGACTCATTGGTTATTCAAGAACATATTACAACTGGTAAAACATGAGGATACTTAGGCATCAGCACTGATATTCACAACAGAATTTCAGTTGCACAAGAAAAAATCTTAAGAAACAACAATAAAATTTTATCGAATTAAAAAAATTCTCCACAGCAGAAGAAAGAGCCCACAGAGTGGAGAAACAGTCTTAGAATAGGAAAAAAATTGCCACCTTCTCCTCTGAGGGAGGACTTTCCTCCAGAATATATAAAGAAATAAAAGAATTAAACACTCCCAAAATGAAAGACTCAATCAAGAATGGTAGTTGAAATGGTCACTTCTCAAAGAAGAAGAGTAATCAGTAAGCACATTAACCCCTGCTCAATACATTTGGTTATTAGGGAAATGCAAATTAAAACAATACTAAGATTCTCACTTACTTGAGTTAAAATGGTTATCATTAAGGGCTAAAAACAACAAATGCTGACAAGGACACGGGGGGGGGAAGAAAACTTTCTCCATATTGGTAAGAATGTAAATACTGACTTCCCCTGTGGAAATCGGTATGGAGATTCCTCCAAAATCTAAACACAGAACTTCCATTTGACTCATATATTCCTGTCCTAGGTATCTTCCTAAAAGAGTTGAAGCAGTAAATGCTAGGTAATGCCTATAGGCATGAAAATCATGATAGTTAAATTATAAAAATAGCCTAGATGCTCACCAAATAGACCGACAGGTAAACACACATAATGGAGTACTATTACTCAGCCAAAAGGAAGGATAAATTTGAGTCTTTGTGGGAAACTGGATAGATCTTGGGGCAATGATGTTAAATGAAATAAATCAGTATCAAGAGGTTAAATATCACAAGGTTTCTCTTCTGTGAAAAATATGAATATAAAAAATTTAAAGACCAAAATAATGTAGTGATGATAAGAAAGAGGGAAGTGGACCTTTTGGAAATGGAAATGGGATCTGGAATAAGGTTAAGGGGATCAAACATAATCAAAAGTATATATTGTGCCCACGTCTAAGGAGGTAGAACTTCTATATGAGCTGGCAGACAACCTTGGCATTACCCTCATTGTGTTGTTTTTCCCTGGTATATAGAGTGCAAGAATTACAGAGTTACAGAGGCTTTTATCCAGATTTCAGAAGATCTTGGGGCCAGGTAAAAATGTGGGAGAGAGTGTACATGGGAAGTTGGAGGAACCAGGGATGTGGAATATCCGCTAAGGAAAGCCACAGGCAGCAAGCTGAGCCAGTCCAAGAGAGAGATCACGTGGGCTGCTACGAGCAAGGCCATAGAAGTGAGGCTACACAAGCTGTGTGGAGCCCACGTCTCACCATAACTTGCTCAGCATGTTGGACCACAAGCTACAGAATTTAGTTTTTGCCTTGCTAGTCTTTGGTCTTGATTTGATCTGATTCCTTTTTACCTTTCTGTGCCTCCCTTTTGGAATGGGAATATGTACCTCATACTATTGTATCTTAGAATTATTTATTTATTTATTTGTTTCAGTTTTCCAGAGCACAACTAAGTGATGGCCTTGAATGTCA
>RJWM01030660.1:0-23204 GCA_004363535.1 Dasyprocta punctata
GCAACGCTTTTTATTTGTTTGTGGATGATGGCCGGCCCAATCCACTGTCTCCCTTCCCACTTTACACAGAACCTTCTGCAAAGCCCCCACAGTTCTGCAGCCTCTCTCAGTTTCTTTTTAGTTCACATGCTCTGCCTTCCTAGGGTCTTCCCTGGCTGTGACAAGCACGTGCCCTGATCAAAAGTTATTTGATTGTGTTCGTATTCTTGTTTTCTATGTCTTCCCCATAGAGCCTAAACTTTCCAAGATCAAAGATTTATTTAGAACCATGCCTTACACACAGTGATATATGTTTTAATAACTACCAATACAGTATAAATAGGAAATTCAAGATCTCCTATGAGAAAGAACTGAATTTTTCCAACCCAATGGGTAGTCCCTGGTCACAGTTACATAGGCACAATGCATTGACTCCCATGCATCTGTCACTTTTAGGTGCCTGTCTTGAGGACAGGGATACTTGGTTTGGGGAGAACAGGGAACCATCATGAGCTGGGCAGATGTAGTCTCACATAACTAGAAGTGTGCTGTGTTTGCAAGTGTACCAAGGGTGGTGAGGGTGAGAGATGATTTCAAATTTGGGAGAATACGCAGGGGCAATTTTTCTGCCTCAACTCTCGTACAAGACCTTAAGACCACTGACATCACAGGAGTGTTCAGAACTAAAGACTTAATCATTTATTGCTGGGGAACAAAAAAAAAAAAAACCTCCATAGTCATGTCAGACTTTAATTATAACAGATATTTTGCATTTTACCCACTTCACCTGTGCTTCTAAATAAACTGGTGTGTGTGTGTGTGTGTGTGTGTGTGTGTGTGTGTGTGTTTTCCAGGCTCCAATAAGCTTGCATTAATGACATAGGGTTCTAAGCTTAGGGCCAAATTGTAGTCTCCAAGGGGAGATAATGGAATGGCTGACTCATGCAGAATGTAAGTTAGGGCTCGAGTTTACTGTGAGAATTAAACTGATAAAGTTTATGGAGAACTAAGAGATAATGAGTGAAAAAGACATAGAAAGGATCACATATTAGAATACAGTGATGATGTCATCAGGAGAATGAGCCGGAATTGCTGATGGGTAGAGATGCCAGAAAGCCCCATAGCAGTTGGAGGAACAGGAAGCTGGACTAAGCAGTGGGAAGAGCCCTGCAACTAAAGGCTCACACAGAGCCCCTGGCAGGGAAGGACTTGGTGTATCTGAAGAGTAAAGGAGACAACTGCTGAGATGGCTCCCCAGGAACACAGAGAGAGCAGGCAACAGAGGGAAGACAGATCTAAAAGTTCTTCTTTGCTGATGACAGGGTGCTTGGGGTTTAGTCTCAGGGTAATAGCAAAACCATGGTGGTGGCCTAGGAGAGAAGAACATTATCTGAATTATATTTATAGGAATTCTGAGGCGCTTAGATTGAAGAGAGGAAAAGCGGGAGGCAGTGGACAGATGTAGGAGGTTTTAACTGCAGTACAGGATAAAGAATGGTAATTGCAAGACATTCACTGACCACATGATGTGGGGTATCTCTGTATCTGTACTGTGTGTTTTAACTGTCCTACAGGATTTACCTCCAACACTGGTGTCAAAAAAGAAACAAAAAACAAAAAAAAACACGTGATGTAAGTGCAGCACCTTACATGTACCTTTATGAAGGTCCTTTAGAGCTGTCTTGTTAGCAAACATAAGGTAACACAGAATTCAAAGGGAACAAAATGTGTGACTCTTGACTGCATGTGTATATCTAAAGAGATGTGAGACCCTGACCCAATAAAGATCGCCTGTGAAACTTTTTTTTCAAGAATTTGGGCTGTGTGGAGCTATTAATGGACCTTGATCTTTTAAAATCAAAACCACCTTGGTTCTGAATTTCTCTACCTCTACTTATCATTTCAAAGCCTTAGAGAAGATCCTTAACTTCTAGGTATGTATGCTTGATAAGAAATAATAGCAATATTGATGTTTACTGATCACTAATGCTTAATAAAAAATAGTGGTAGTGTTTACTGAGTATCAAAATGTTTAATACTTTATGTTATCTCCTTAAAGCATTAAAATGAAGATGTAATCTATATATTAATACCCCTCACTGGAGATAATGAAAGTGAGCCTTAGATAAACACATTTGAAATTGTACAGTATATAGGTGCATCCATACAATTTATTTTTTTTTAACTCATGGAAGCATGGGGTATTTTCGGATAGCATAGGGAGGTACTTGGCAGGGCATCAAACACAGAGTAAGTGCTCTACAATTTTATGTTATATCTCTCTTTACAGATTTCAAATATTTATGACCACAGAATTAATCCTAAGAGAAGTCAATTAAAGGGTGGTGGTTGTGTGTAATTTTTTTCCTAGTGATTTCACAGGTACCCTTGAGCATTTCTACGTTTTGTGTTTAATCACAACATCTCCGTCATGATGTTTCTGACAGGTAATTTCCTTAATGCGGTTGACAGAGATGGATTACATGGAGGTCCATTGGATTCCTTGCTTTCATCTGCAAGTGATAAGACTGGATTAAAGCTCTCTGGGTCTAGTGCCTTTGATGATATTATGTCCTAATATTTCCCATGATAATATGGGTCACTTTGGGGGGCACAAACATTCTTGTCCAGATGGGATACACCAGTTTGCAAGAAATCCCACCACTTTTGTTATGCCATAAGAAACATTTGGGATGATGATACTTGTGTATCTAAATCATAAGTCAATTTAGTCCTCAGTGATAGGCTAGCTATAGAGTGTACTTTTGGATACATTTGCTTTTCTCCTGCTACCACAGAAAGTATGAAATGATGTATGCAAACATGGAGACTCTTATGTACTCCATAGACTGTAAGCTCTCTCCAAAGGTGTGGGACTGAGTGTGACTCTTTCTCTCAGGCATTTGGAAAGGAGCGATCTGGATTCCATGTCTTTTGATCCTTAGAGAACAACCCTAACATATTCTGGAGCAAAAGTACAAAGACCCAGTAGTGACTCACTCACCTCCTGTCCCTTTTCAATCTCCTTTCACATACCTCTCAGCTACTGTCTCCTATGATTCCTTGGCACAAGTGAGAGATCAAGGGGAATGGAATAACCAGGTTCTGGGGTTCTTATACCCCCTGGGAAACTGAAATGCTGATATGTGATAGAAAATCCTTTAAACCAATGGTGGCAAATCTGTGGCATGCCTGTTGCACGTGTTGTTCTTTTGAGACAAAGAAATGTCAATGTATTAGTTGTTTTCTTCTAAACTGAAACCTCAGTATTCGGGTTTCATTGCAGTGTTGGCACTTTGCAATAAGTAAGTGGATTTTGGGTTGCAGTTTGGGCACTGAAAGTTTTGCCCTCACTGCTTTAGACTATTTATGCTGTTTTCTGGTAGCAAGTACATTCCTATATAGCATTATGGTCAATATCAAAATAGGGATTTTCATTTTGTATTGGGTCAAGAAGCTTTATGCGGAACCAAATCTCTTACCCGTGAATCACCTCTGTCCTAGCATGTGCTGCCACTTCCACTGAGAAGAATGTTGTGGCTCATTTTTAAAAACAACATTTCCTATGGAAAATATCATGCATAAAAGGTAATATCATGCAGAAAAGGTAATATAATGAACGCCTATACTCAACATTAGAATTTAATAATTGTACTGATAGGCACAGACATTGTAGAGGAAATTCTCAGATATTATGAAACTTACCTCTGAATGCATAAAAATATATCTTAAAAAGAAATATCATCCTCTCTAGATCTATGACATCATTATTACTACTAACAGTACTAACTGAAATCTCTCCCCATCAAGTATCACTCTATTAGAATTCACTCAATGATATAAAAAATATTCTGTATAATGTGTTTTTAAAATATCTCTCCATAGTCATTTTGAGCTACTGAAATTGTATAGAAGAAGACAAAGGAAATATGACACATGATAGGATATAAAAACTTGAAATATTTTTTTCTTTAAAGTATATCTGTCCTTCCTTAACCCCTTAGAGAGATTACTAATCACTTAAAAATTGCATAGAACCTTAAAAAAGGGCACATTCATAATTCAGTACAATGAAAAAGGCCTTTTAAAATAACAGAAACAAATACTGCTTTCTGAAAAACAATATTTATCAGCATTTTTCCTAATGGTGAAAAATTGGAAACAAGCTAAACTCTGACATAGAGAACTGGCTAATTTATGGTGATCACACTGGAAAATGCTTTCAACCTATTGTCAAGTGAGCAGAGTCTGTTTTGCCTCAACATGAACAGAATGAGAGCATTTTAAGAATTAGCTCACATAAGAGAACAAGAATCTTAAGAATATACCTGTGCTCATCATAGCTACTCTATGCAGTGAAATTATAGATAATTTTTCTTTTAAAATTGTCTATGTTTTTCACATTTTCTGCATAAAATGTTGAGAATTTTGGTAATTGCATTAAAGAATTTAGGGGAATCAACCAATTTATCAAGAGATGTAGAATCTGACTAAAAGGGAAACCAGAAGTTTGGGTGCTCCTCAAACCCAGACATTCTGCATCGGCTCCTGATGCGGTCCAGGGACGCAGAGCTGAAGAAGTTATCATAAATGCTTTGAGTTAAAATGAACAAGCCATAGTCCATCTTCCTATATTACCTTTGGATTTCGAAGTTTTGCATTAAAACACACTGTTATTGTCTGAGTAGGTTTTATTAAAAAACCCTAGAGTTAAAATTTGCATTGCAATTAGCTTCAAAATGCCATTTGGAGGAAGCTTTTAACTGCATGTTACAGAGGTCTAAAACAGACCTTAACCAAAGTGATACAGGAAGGAAATATTCTGCACTGTGAATGTGTGTGTGCATCTATATGCACATTTCTATGTCCCCCATTTCCTAAATGCTATGTTACATTCTAAGTGAATAAAAGCCCATTGTGCTTTATCTTATCAAATGAGCATTGGCACATCACACCAAGTTTGGTATTGCTGTCCCGAGGTCAGTTGTCCCATAGTAAGTTCCATCTATTTGCCACAGCTTTCTTATTTACCCTCCTCAGGGTTTCTGCTGCAGACCTACTTCACAACCACAGAAAATATGACCATGAGGAATGGTGTAGTGTGATTGGACACAGGAGCCAAGGAAATACATTGAATTGGCTGCTAAACGTGCAACTTTCAGAGTTGGAGAAATCTTGAAGACAATGGCTGAGAAAGCAGAAGGTAGACACTCAGGCAGTTAGGGGTGAGGGGAAGTTCTTTGCCATGTGGCCACCATAGCTACAACCCAGCAAGTGTGATACATTCATCCAGTGAAGGATTGGTTCAGGAAATCTCAGGCCAGGAGCAGGTCAAGACTTCAGGGCGTTGAGTAATGGATATATGGTTATAGACTATGGACACTTAGAAGGATGCTAGTCACTGTAGTGACACTGCTATCCTGGGCCATATTGACTCAGTTTACCCAATACAAAGAATGCTTTCCCATCCTAACACTGCCCACCAACCCACACATACTAAACCAGGACATAAGTCGCTATCAGTGAGGCATCATTGTCAGTTTTCCTGTAATCTCTTAATTTATAAACTACGCTACTTGTGAGAGAAAAATGCCATGAGTTGTAAATTACTGCCAAGGTCAGGGTCAGCATTTCCCATGGGTCTCACAGATGCCTGCAGGCAATCTCTTGCGTAACTCTCCCAGTGAGTACAATTAAATTGAATACTATTTCATTTCTTCCCTCCAGCTTTCTGTGGGAGTCTGTTCTAGCCTGTCTATATCTTGATCACTTATGTATCTGGCATAGAACAAATTCAAATATATAATAGAAATGGATGATTATCCTAATTGAAATGCAAGACATTGGACAAGACATCAATTAGTGACCCAAAAGTATAATTCTCTATTGAGTAATGACAAAAATTCCAAGACTTCTTAGAAGGCCACGAAGAGGCAGAAAACCATTGATCAACTGGTAAGCCCGGTGCAATTAAATCTAAAATAAAAATCCTTCCAACCAGAGTCAGTTGAGTTCTGCCCTCATTTTCTCATTAGACTTTATAAACATTGATGATTCTAAGTCTTCGATAAATTCCCAACAGATATTTTCACTTCTCAACCACACACTTTGGTTTTTCGCTAAGTAAAACTCCAAGCTCCATATAATTAGCTAAAGGAAACACAGCGAGTGATCTAAGTTAGAAGGGAAAATTGAGAAGGTTGTTGAAGTGTAGGTGCATGGATTAATAAAACTACCCAGAAGTCAGTACCATAGAAATCAGAAATTTAGCTACCCAAAAGTCAATGCTACTCTATCAATAGAACAAAAATATTGCTATCCTGGACAGGAGTGGTTATAATTTTGTGGAGAAGGATGTTAACTATGGTACTCATTTTTATTGTGTGACTTACATGCTTTCAGGGTTAAAATCGACTGATCTGTATACACACACTATTGAACAAGGCATGAATAGTCTTTGAGGGATATTAACTGTACAAAGGTCATGAAGAAATCTTGCTTTTCTCTTTTATTGTGAGTTGCTTGGATTCTCTTCCATCTCTTCCATGATACCCTTGGGAAGCAGACCAGCAGGAATGTATATCTTATACTCTTGGCTTCCTCTGCATAGTGTCCAGCCTGGGGACTTCTTGGGTGTGCAAGTGATAAGATTAAAGCATAATAAAACCATGATTCATTACGTAGAGGGAAGCTCATCTTAATTCTTCACCATCATCCACACTGTTGCAGTTAATGTCCTTTTCTTATGGAAACCTCCTCTTACTGCCTTAGATTTTGTTTAAATATGAAACTATTATAACAATGCATTTCCTCAGTCTTTAAGACTCAATTGGAGAGGGATTTCTGGTCATGGTACATCAGAAAGCTGCTATTCTTTCCTCTTTCTAATAAGAACAGTAATCTGTTGCTGAAAAAAAAAACACCTCTACAGAATTTCCTGGGTGCTTTAGAATACACTATGACAAATGGCATCTCAAGTTGTACATCCGTCCTCATGGCTTGTAATACATTGTTTAATGAATTGATCACAGTGGAATGTAAAGATGAAGCAGCATTTATTTTGCATGTTATATTGCATATAATTTTTAGAGTTGACATTTATAACCATGGAAGTTGTTATTTTACATATCATCTTCAAACCATATCAGCCTTAAACACATTTAAATTTAATAAGCAAGTAGATTAGATTTGCTTTTAAGCTAGGCGTATCATTACAGGGGGTGTTTCCATCAGGGTAGCATGCTCACGATTAAATACTGTCTTTAGTTGTCTGAAAGAAACAAAAATTATAAAGAAGCATATCAGGGTCAAAGCTGAAATAATTAAACCCAAAGAATGCTTTTTAGTGGACATTCTAAGTGTGGCCCTTTAACCATCGAGGCGAAAGATTCCTCTTGATTTTATTAACCATCATCTGGCAACTTTAAGGCTGAAAGTAAGCCTTGGGAATGAAATGCAAATTCTATAATAGGAACATCATTGTGATAATAATTTATTAAATTTCCTGAGCTGTCTCCCTCTGAGGAGGGCAGCACAAATGGCCCTAGTGATTAATTTTCAACATCGTTTAACATTTTATTAGAGAGAAACAGTTTTTAATCTGTTGATGCCCTTTCTGTACAATTCCATGAGCTGTTTTCAAAAACCAATGAAAGGGAAGAAAAATGGGAGAAGGAGGAGAGAAGAAATGCTCACAAGCATTCTGGTTCTGCAACTGGTTGTGATACTAAATGTCTCAGAATCTCTTCTGTTTAAATCACATTTTATTGTTTTGGCCCATGGCAGCCCATTGGTATCAGGTATAAGAGGAGAATTTGCTTATGAATCTGAAGTTGGGAGAATTATAGTATTCCAAAGAAAGGTTCGAGCTTAAAAATTTGGTGGACTGGGGACTTCTCTAAATTTCAGTAATGCTTACTTAAACAGGGGCTGAAGACTCAAGTGCCAGTATAGTCCAGGAAGGTTACCTGAATGGGGATTATAGCAAAAGGAAGACGATAATGTACTTGAACAAGAAGTACTATTCAGGTCAAATAAATGCTGAGGAGCTGGAACATCAGCTATAAGAAGACTAGAGAAATAACAACAAAATGCATATGGTGGGATCTTTCATAGAGTCCTGATCCAGAAAAGGCAGATAGATGGGGAAATGAATGAAATTTCAAAGTGATCTGCAGCTGAGTGAACATTACTGTGCCAGCATTAATTTCCTGTGTCTGATCGGTGAACTACATTTGAATAAGATGTTTAACATCAGAGGAAGCTGGGTAGGCAACATAGGGGTTCTCTATATTGTTACTACAATCTCTTTGTAGGTCTAAAATTATTCCAAAGTGAAGTCTTTTTAAAAAGAATAATAAATAATAGTGTGGAACATATAAAATATGCTAATAGATGAAAAAAGGCCAAGAGGTCACATGCAGGTGGCATGCTTTTTGGGTGGTCTCATAAAGTCTCTGCGAACATTAAAAGCAAAAACAGAAAAACAAAACAAACAAAAAAATCAGAAAAAGCACATCACTTCTGCAGTGCCTTGTAAAGAGAGACTCTGTAGTAGGGGAAAATACAGCCTTGGCTTGTGCTGCCCACTTCCATATCCTCCTCTCTAGAATCTGTGATCATATGATCTTACACAGCAAAGAAAAATTGGGTTTTCAGATGGCATTAGGCTTGCTAATCGGTATGAGGTAGGGAGTCAGTCTGGATTATCTATGGGTTCAATATGATGGCATAGTTCCTTCTAAGTGGAAGGAAGTAGTGGAAAGTGAGTGTTCGATAGTGCTTGCTGTTAAAAACTGAACTGACCATTGCAATCTTTACAATGAAGAGATCCATGAGCTAAGAAATACAGGCAACCTTTCCTCTGGAAGAATCGACAGGGCAGATTCCCTGGAACCTCCAGAAGAAATACAGCTTCATCAAAATCTTGATTTTTAGCTCAGTGAGACTTGCATTAGATTTTTAAAATTTAGAACTATAAGATAATAATTTGCATTGCTTTAAGTCATGTCACTTTTTCTAATTTGTTACAGCTACAATAGGAAACTAAGGTAGGCAGATAATCAAAATAACACTGAATGCACATGTGGTTCTTACATGTACTCGGTACTCGTACAAATATTTTGTATTACCACCCTTGATACAATGAGACAGTTGCTAGGTTGTATTCTGATTTGTAGATGGGAATACTGAGACAGATCTCAGTTTGCCCAGTATAATGAAGCCTATGTGTGATGTGGCTGAGAAGTACACATAAGCTCAAGGTCTATCCTTTAAAGAAGCAGCTGTGGACAGACAGCTTCATACTTCAGTGTAGCAAGCAGAGATTATAGTATGTTTAGGTAACTTAAAATTGCAAGAATGGTTGCTCCAAAACTGAGAGAATTAGACATGAAGATGTTCTTGGAGAGATAACTGGAATGGTAAAATTCTAATAGCAGTGGAAAGATGATAGTATCTTTCTTTTTTCTGAAGTACTGGCTGAAAGCACTCTTTCCTAAACTATAAACACCATCCCATTATTATAATTTAGGTGGCACACCAAGATGTTATATTATAACAGTAAATCAGTCAATCGGTGAAGGAGTTTTTCCCTGTCAGTTTCCTACCTTTCTCATTCCCATAGTTTTTGTTTTTAGTGAAAAGGTCCATTTTCGATGCCTGAGCATTTTTAGCATCTCATATTTGATAACTACTATTTTAAATAACAGATGGACAATTTCTGTCTTAAATAAGCTCCATTTGAAAAAATAAATACTAAAATCTCTGTTTAAAGTAATAAAAGATAATAATGGCCTCCTTCAGTGTCTGTAAGAGGCAGCAGATTATTTTATTTTATTTTATTTTTTGGTATCGGGAATCAAACTCACGACCTTGTGCTTGCCAGGCAAGCACTTGTGCCACTGAGTTAAACCCTCAGCCGAGGCAGCAGATTTTTAATAACTTGAACTTGCACTGCATTTATTAATTGTTACATTATATTTGGAACAAGTGATTTATGAATTTACGATATTGTTATGAAATTACTTTTTAAAATAATTATTTCATTTTAAGCAAAGAGCATCAGTATAGTGCTCACTTTGACAGCACATATATACTAAAATGGGAGCAATACAGAGAAGATTAGCATGGTCCTTGTGCAAGGATGACACACAAATTCGTGAAGCATTCCATATTTTTGCTAGACACATAACTATACTACTAATCTCTGTTAGTTCATCAAAAAGAACATTTTGTGCTGTCATTGTTTGATTGATCACTTTTGTGCCTAGATTTTATAAGCTGAACAACAATTTCTAAGACATCAATGTGCAATATATTAACTAATATTAATTTCCTACATTTTTTGAAATTCTATGTCATTTCTATCATTTTTTTCTGTTTTTCTTTTTTAAAAATAAAAAAAAACATCAGTGTAGAAAAACATGAAGCAGCTGATAATTTATTATTATAGCACGTGGTGACCATTTAGTGGCAATGGAACCACGAAGATTTAGGAAATCCAGCTCTTTGGGGCTAAAGATCTTTGTATCCATTCTTATTACTGAACAGGTAACTATTAATAAGCTATGATGCCTGTAACTACCTTTTTTCTAAAATATATTTTTATTTTTAATTGAAATATAGTTGTCCAAATTTAAGGAGTACAGTGTAACATTTCAGTGCATAATACATTCTATATGCACAATATGTACAATCTAATCACTGTAGTTGGCATATCCATTACCTACAGGTATTTTTAAATCTGCTCTTTTGTCAACTTCACTAGAAATATATAATGCTATTACATTTAAAAATTATAACATGCAAAGGCAACCAAGTACCATACTTTCCATGCTAAAGTTTTATTGGGTTTAATGAAATTCATTGGTTCTTAATTTGCTGTTAATTGTTCTGATAATTCTAGTAACAAAATTTGAAAATTTTCTATATTTTGAACTCTATTTAAAATTCTTGCATTCTCTTACCCTCATGGTATTTTGTGCCTTGAACTGAGTTTACTGTGGGCCTGTTCATATGAGAATTTGCATATGTGCTCTACTAGTGGCCTGAAAAAATTTTTAAATTTTTTAAATTACTTTTCATCTCACAGACTTGCAGGATATGGCACTTTGAAACGGTTTTGATTGTGGTGTCAATGTGAACCAATTCTATTAATGAACTGGGGTACAAACATGTTTACTATGTAAAGTGCAGATCAGGAGGAGACAAGCTTTTCTCCATGGGTCTGGGCAGGGGGCTAGCATCTAGCATTGTACTTGCAAAGCAGAACAGGCCAACCAACTCAACTGCAAAAGTTTGGGAGATATAATGAGTGCCAAAGGTACCCATAATCTATAGAAAAGTTCCTGGTTTGTAGCTCTTATAAATGGGTTAATAAATGTATGTTATCCCACAAAATATGATTTCCCTTTCATTCACAGCAGTGACTAAGGACTTTCTTCTAAGCTCTCAGCATCTAAAACTTGGAATATTATTTTCCTCAGCTTTCCAGAGGCAGTTTTGAAGCTCCACTGATTATCATAGTTTTGTTCTGTTGTGTTTTATTTTGTTTCAAGGCCTTTCCTTTCCTCTAAATCTTCTTTCTCCTCCTTTGTCTTTTACTTATCCAAAGAAAGCAAAGGGACATGTTTGTTCTAATAATTTAAAAGTAAGCCGATATGTCCCTTAGTCAGAACGGTGGTAATAATAGTAGTTTTGATAACTCAATTTAATTATTTTAGTTGTGTGCTGTAAATTCTGTGTTCACGTGCTGGTCCCATTATATTCACTCGCCCCTTTCATGCTAAGTCTTTCCCAGAGAATTTTTTCTCCAACTTTTCCTGTCTCCCTCCTTCTCACTTCTCTCCAGTCACATTTGTCAGTGATTGACTTAGCAGTGCAAAGTCAAGAACCACTTTTTCCTTCAGACTATTTTGAGTGTGGATAGCATAAATAGCCCAAAGTCCACTGGATTCGCAAGCATTTAAATATCTGCAAACTCCAGGCAGAACAAGAGGCTCTTTAAACCTGTAGCTCACTTTATGCCTTCAACTGATTTAAGGAGTGAGCACTTTATTTCTATTTTTAAGAGGAAACCAGAGCACCCACCTTCAAATAACACATAGTTGGGAAGGGGAAAACATCTTGTGCCTGTACCTTTAAGCAAAATTAAATGATATGTGTTTACATGGGTAGACTCCTAATAGAAAGGGAGTTTTGGAAGGTTTGAGGGAAGCAGAGATGCTTAACACATTTGTGTGTGTGTGGGGGGAGTGGTCATTTTCTTGACACGATTTATAGAATGGTATTTTGGGCAAAGAGGATAGAATTTGCAGAGAAAGGGAGGTGGAATTCTGAGCCAAAAATAAACACACGCAGCTAAGTATAGTTGTAGTGGTGTATGGAGGGAATGTTGGGGTTATCTGAAATGCACCAAGCTGGTAGTTACAAAGCTGGTAGTTACATCTTTGAAAAAACACTGGGTAATTTTAAGGAAAGTTTAAAAGTCGCCTCTTAAAAGTGCATCATAAAGCCAGCCTGTTTCTTCCTGTTTCTAGGCACCTGACACATATACTATTCCTTTTCAACCTCTTCTGATAGTTCTTTCTTCTTCCACTTCACATTTAGTCTGTCCTTCACCCTGTATTCTGTGATTTCCATAAGCTGTACAAAGTACAGACGTGACTTTTCCAAGCCTACTACATAGTCATTCTCTTTATGACAAAGAGAAAGAATAAGAGAAGATACGAACATGAGCATCTTGAGCTTTGTGGTGTTTCTGGAGAAGGGAAAAGTTGAATTTGCAATTAATTTGAAGTTCCTGCTCTGGGGGTCTCCAGTGTTTATCTTTTCCTGGAGTGAAGGTTTTTTGAATGCTAAGTTAAAATGGAGTCCTGGTGAGCAATTCTAAAAACCTGAGTGCAAGAGTGTTGAAAGCGGTTTGGTAGTTCCTCAAAACTTTAACCCTAGAGTGATTGCATGACCCAGCAACTCTTCTAAGTTTTTACCCAGGAGAATTGAAAATAGGTACTCAAACAAGAACTTATACACAAATGCTTGGAGCAGCACTCTTCACAATCATTAAAAGCAGTAAACAAGTCACATGTCAATCAGTGGATGAATGAATAAAGTAAATATGATCTGTCTATATAATGTAATATTATTTGTTCCAAAAAAATGGGAATGGGGTTCTGACACATGCTACGACTTAGATGAACCTTTAAAGCATTAGGCTCAGTGATGAAACTGGACACAAGGGTCACATAATGTATGATTCTGTTCATGTGAAATATCCAGAATAGGCAAATCCACCAAGAAGGCATAATGGTGGTTGCCAGGGGAGGGAGACTATAGAATAACTGCTTATTATATAGGCCATGGGGTTTGGAGGGGAGTAAATGATTAAAAAGTTTTGCAGCTAGACAGAGGTGGTGGTTATGCAACATTGTGAATGTACTGTCACTCAATGGTACACTGCAAATGATTGATTTTATGTTAAATGAGTTTCACTTCCATAAGGAAGAATGAAAGAAAAAGGGGGGAATAAACACTGTCAGAGACAAAACTCAGCATTGGCTTCAAGGAAATTGGTGCATGGCAGACAGTTTGCCACTATGAAATGTCCCTGCAGGAGGACCCCAGACGCTGATCCTCAGACAAGCCATGTCTGTCTAGAAAGGAGAAGAGAACACAGCAGCCAGCACAGGAGCTTGATGGCAGTTTCAGGGGGCCTGGGAAGTCCAACCCTCAGCACCACAGACCCAACCTCCTCCCCGGGGGAAGTGTGCAGCCTGTAAGGGTGACAGCTCATAGTGTCAGAAACTGATGATGAGAAAATTGGAAGTGGATGGAGTTTTACAGCAATGCATTTTTAACTCCATTTCAGAATAGAGGGGGGACATTTTAAGGTGCTAAGAGTTTAAACCAGACAAGATTTCCTTCAGTATGATAATAAATACACTGAAGTGCCCTTTTATGTTTAATAATTCAGGATCCACCAAGTGTTTAAAGGTTTCCCTGTTTTATCATTTAAAAAATCGAATGGTAATCGGTGAAAAAGTAATAGATGAAAAATGTTTTCAGGATGGGCCTTGAATCACACACTTTAAAACGTTTCTGGAAATGGATGTCTGAGTGTTAGAGGCAGCAGATGCCTGGAGCTTTTGAAGTTTTAACACAACCAAACCCCTGCTAGGCCATTGCATAGGCACGTTGGGAGATATGGCGTCCACTTTCATATGTGTGGTGTCCACTGGTAATCTGAGGGAAGTTGTGTTGGAATTAGACAAAAAAAAAATTACCTTTTTTGAGAATAGTTCTTGCTATTACTCATTCCTGAAGGTACTCAGAATGCAGACAGCTGCCATAGAGAGCCAAATTTCTGGGAAATTCTGTAGAGCAATCTAAGTCAGACAGTAGCTACACATTTATTTTCTGCAACATGAACACGTAGTGTCAACGAAAAGGGTTTGAATTGTTCTGGCCTGCAAATCAGGTCTTTGCCTTGAAAATAATGTGAAACTCTAGGCAGTAATGATTTTTAGAAAGGAAGCCTGACTCTCCTTGCAGATTATAAGAATGATGCTGTTTCTTGGGTTTAAAGCAGACACGTTTTCCCAGGGAGTGGAGTGAGAAGGTGGATGAGCTAACATGGCATTAAGTTGTTCTGCCTTATGAAAGAACCTGAATGAAGCAGAAAGGATTCGTCTGCATTTTTAAACATCATCTTGGAAAATAACTGCAACCGTGCTCAATCCTTATTCAGCAAATGTTTATTGCACCTCTATTTATGGTGTGCCTGTCAGGCACTGCAGCAAGCACTAGGGATACTGCAGTACCCCACACATACAACATTTCTGCTTGTTTGCGTGGAGCTCTGCATACTCTGGTCAATGAAAAGCATGCAGAAAGGAATTGTAGCAGAAAGTGCCAGCTGCCTACCCAGCAGTCCTTCATGGTTTCTTCCTTAGTAATTGATCATTGGTAAAAAGTTCATTAGTCACAGCCAATATGCCAGAATTCCAAAGTAGCGTGTGTATGTTACTCCTACATGCTTGGTAAGCACTCTACCACTAAGCTATATTCCCAGGTTCTACACCCAAATTAAAAGGTAATAACACTATTTGCTAGCAGAAAGGAGGGAGGGGAAGAGGGAGAGGGTGAGAAAGAGAGAGAGAGAGAGAGAAAGAGAGAGACAGCCAAAAAAGATGGCAGTGTACGTTATTGATATGTTTATGGGAAAACACCTTCATAGGGGTAGATTCGCTTGTTATGCAAACATTTGTAGACCATTTCTGGCTTTCTCTCTCCTAATCAGTGAAATTGTATGACTTTAAGGCAACTTTGAATGTAGAATCCCTGCCTTAGCGATGGTGAGACTGAAAAGGAGAAGAGGCAGCAAGCTTTAGGATGGACTGCCTAGCTCAGAATGTCCACAGAAAAGAAAAATAAACTTATATGCTATTTAGGCCATAGTTATTTTGGGATCCTGCAGGGAGAAACCAAGTCTAGCTTTGTGAGATCACGGTGGAAATTACAGGTTGAAATCCACAGTGCCAGAAGTGTTTCTGTTTTCAGGTTGATTTATATTTTAGAGTATTTATATATATATATATATATATATATATATATATATATATATGTATATGTATATATATATATATGTATATATATACATATATATATGACATAGTTAGGGATGGGACCCAAGTCAAAGCCAAGTTAATTTATGTTTAATATACATGTTATATTCATAATGTGAAAGCAAATTGGACCATATTTTTTACTCTTTTTGTACACTGTATTTTGACAACTCATTACATGGGTAAGCTGTGGAGTTCCCCACTTATGACTTCATGTTGATGCTCAGAATGTTTTTTTGTTTTTTTTTGTTTTTTTTTTTTTGCGGCACCGGGGATTAAACTCACAACCTCGCACCTGCCAGGGCAGGCGCTTAAGGCACTGAGCCAAACTCCCAGTCCTGGTTTTTTTGAGGCAGGGTCACACTATGTAGCTCAGGCCGGCCTTGCGCTCGCGTTGTAGCCCAAGCCGGCCTCGAACTCACAACGCTCCGCCTACCTCAGCCTCCTGAGTGCTGGGATTAAAGGCGTGCGCCACCACGCTCGGCACTCAGAATGTTTTGGATTTTGTAGTATTATGGATTTTCTGATTAGGTCATTCAATCTGTACAAATACAAAATAGTTTCAGAAAGAAAACACTGTTCCATAGCCATTAAAACTAGAACATGCTAGAGAGAGGCCTGCGAGGAAAAGTGGAAGGGGGAAGAGAGAAGCCTGCATGGCAAAGCTGGGCTGATGCACCTGCTCCCAGAGAGGAGCTTTCCAACATGAATGGATGCCAGATGCCAGAGCCACCAACAAACACAGCCAAGATATCATAGAATCAGAATGGCAGGGCAGGGGAAAGGAGCAGCAAAGTCCAGGTTCCATGGTGTTGGGCCATGGTGCGAAAACGAGATGCTATTCTAGTGTGGCAGGACATGCTTAATTTGATGTAGACAGGAGACTGCTGTGATTTTGTTTTTACATACCAGGCTCCCCCAAGCTGTGGTGTGGAGAGTGGGCATAGCAAATATGGAATCGGAAAGGTCGCAGGCAGCTGCTGTAGGCTCCCAAGAGGGAATGAATATTGGAGTAGACTAAGGTCAGAGGTGGCACTAACAAAACCTGCATAAGTTCAGGAAGCAATGAAATAACTCATTAAGTGAGGGAGTGTGAAGGTAGCATGGGCATTCCATTTGGAATTTCCTGCCACTGTGTGCAAATGTCAATACAGTGACTCAGTGATTTTTCTAGCAGCAAAATCAAGAATGGACAAAGGACTAGATTGGTCATTTCTTTAAAGAAGATAAACAGATACCCAGTAAGCACATGACAAAATATTACATGTCGCTAATCATTAAAGAAATGAAAACAAAATTACGTTGAGATATACCTCACCCTGAGTAATGTGGTTACAATTTTTTTTTAAAGAGTAGATAACAAGTATTGGCAAAGATGTGAAGAAATTGGAATCCGTGTTCCCTATTGTTAGAAATCTGAAATGGTACAACTACTGTGAAAAGCAATATAGCATTACTCAAATAATTAAAAGCAGAATTACCACTTGATTCTGCAATTCTACTTCTGTGTATGTATTCAGAAGAAATGAAACCAGGCATGGTGGTGCATGCCTGTATTTTCAGTACTGAAGGAGGCTGAGGCAGGAGGATTACAAATTTGAGTCTTGCTTGGGCAATTTAGCTAATCCTGTCTCAAAATTTAAAAAGCAGAAAATGTTCTGGGAATGTGACTCAGTGTAAAAGGCTTCAGTTCAATTTCTAGTACAAAAAAAAAGAAAAAAGGATTAAAAGCAGAGTCCTAATGAAATAAATGTACCCATGTTCATAGCGCCATTCTTCATAATAGCTAATATGGAACAAACCCAAGTGCCTACTGATGATGAATGGATATGCAGAATGTAGTGCACACCCAATGAAATATTTTTCCTCCTTAAAAGGGGAGGAAATTCTGATCTAGAGTGAACCATGGATGGGCCTTGAGGACATTATGCTAAGTGAAAGAAGTCGGTCACATGAAGAAAAATACTGCATCATTCCACTTATATGAAGTAAACGAAATCACACAGACTAAAAAAAAAGAATGGTGGTTTCCAGGGGAGAATGGAAGGGGAGAAAAGGGGAGTATTAATGCTCAGTGAGTGCAGAGTTCCTGTTTTATCAGATGAGGAGAGATCCGGAGGTGGACAGTGGTAATGGCTGTAGAATGCTAGGAATGTGCTTCATACCACTGAACTGTGCAGTCAGAATTGGTTAATTTCGTAAACTTTAAGTCACGTGCATTTTGCCACGATAGAAGAGCTGAGAAAACATTAGTGAGCTACCCTTGGAACGCAGTGCATCCTTACCCACCACAACCTCAGAAGCAGGTCACTTTATCTGTGAGGTCAGTCTGCTATTTCTGAGCCAGGGTGTCTCCTGGCTCCCTAGTTTTTTGCAAATATCAACTTCACAACTCCTCAAACTCTCCATGCAACCAGCAAGGGCATCTTGGGACTTTACAGGGAGTGACTGACTCATAGACCACTAAGTTAACTGGACATCTAAGTCTCTCCATGGGCTTGATACTCAGAAGGGCCTGAAGTCAGAATTAGCCCAAAGACGCATGCATATTTACATATGATTTGCATTTGTTTCACATAGGGCTGCACAAGCTGTTCTGTGTTCTCAAACATCACTCACGTTGTATTTTAAGATTGTCACAATCTTTAACTTACATTTAGATCTGCAGTCAAGGTGCCCTTAAGTTCTCCAGTTTTCTAAATTTAAACTGGCTATAGTCCTAGACTTCAGGGTCCCTTCAGAGCTTCTGCCTACACCTGAAGAGGTAACCTCAGTGCTCAGAGCTGTTGTTCATTCAAAGTTTCCACCTCTAATTTTCCACCCACTTCTCAGGCCTGCCCCCAAAGATGCACTATCACACAAGGCCATTGCGTATGGCGAACATTGATAGTCAGAGGCGATGCAGAAATCAAAGAACTACGAACACTTTCAAATTTAATATTAGTGTCACTGTTTTCACAAGTTCCTCAATCTTGTAAGCCATCTGCATTGTTCACTGGCATTTGTTTTCCCTTATAATTTGACTGCTTTTCTTCCCTTAGCCCCTGCCCACCCTGCCTGCTCTTTTTTTCCTCTCTTATCTCTGGTTCTCTTCTCCTACCCCTTCTCCAGTCCTTCACTTCCTCTCTTTCTCTACTGTTCCCTCTTTTTTTCTCTCATTCTTCATCCTCTCCCACTTTTTCTGCTCTACATCTTTTTCCCCCTCCTCTCTCTCCTGTTCTCCTCCCTTCACCTTTCTTTTTGCCCCTTTCTCTCTACTTCCCTCCTTCCCCTTTCTTTTCCCTTTCCTCTCTATCCCTACCTTTGCTTCCTCTCTATTCTCTTTTTCTCCCTACCTGTCCCTTCATTTTCCTTCCCTTTCCTCCTTTTTCCACCTCTTCTTTTCAGTTCACTTCTTTTCTCTTCCCTTCTTCCTTCCCTTTCTTTTCCTTGTGCAAACAACAAATGTGTGGAGCTAATGCACCAATAAACAGGACCTACAAATCCCTGCCTTCCTCCAGTTTAGTGTTGATGTAGAGAGCAAACACAGAAAGGGAGGGGGAGGGGAGGGCCTGAAAGGGAAGGAGAAGGGGAGGGGAGGAGACAGACAGACAAAGGGAGATCACTGGTAAACAAATCTCAAATTGCTATGAACCTTCAGAGGATTTATCAAAGGTGGCCAGTTGTCACGAAAGGTGGAAAGATGTCCTTACCTGCAGACCAAGGTAAGGAGAGCTGTAACCAGAAGGACAGAGAACAAAGCCAGGAGAGTCACTGAGATCAAGACAAAGGAGGGGCCTCATGTGGTGAGGGAGGGATAGAGACAGAGCATCCTGCCGAGTGTAAATTTTCGTGTGGATCTGTACCATGAAGGGGAGTAACAAGATCTTCTGCGTGTGGAAGGCAAAACAATGCCAGCTGAGAAAAGTGTTACCACCCTTCTCCTATTTGCCCTTTATTTAAAGTTTTATTTTATTGTGGTAAGAATGTTTAACATGAAGCCTATCCTCTTAAATTTTTAAGTGTACAGTACAGCATTGTTAATCATAGGTACTGTGTTATACACCAGAGCTCTAGAACTTATCCATCCCCTCCCTCAACCCTGGAAATAGCCATTCTGCGCTTCAAGTCCATGTCTGATAATTTTGAAATCCACTATTTTTCTATGCTCTACCCAGTTTCAGGGGCCACCGACCCCCAAAATTCCAAACTCCTTGTCTCATCTCTTCTGAAAAATATGTGACTTTCTCTTTATCCTGCATACTTCTTTCAATGTACGTGAATGTGTTGAGGAGTAGGGGGTGGAGGGGTGAATTGCACCTCCCTGGTGAATTAAGTAGCAGTGGAAGAAAGCTACTACATGCATGTGGAATATTTTGTTTCCCCTTGATCTACTTTTCTCTCATTCACCTGCCTTCACTGACATTAAGATAGAGGCTGAGAGATGGAGAAAATGAGTGGGATGAATCTTAGCTAGAAGAGCCTGGAAAATCTCCAGTGGAGTGCAAAACATCTGAGAAGAATCATGGAACTTGCTGGCATGTTTCTGCCCACCTTGTTTCTATTTCTGCTCCGTGTGTTGACAGCATATGATGTGGTTTGCAAACAGGTTTCATGCCTTTCTAGTCCTTAACAGCATCACCATATACCTGCTTGTTCAGCCTATAGACTTTGGTGGTGGGCAGAAGGAACAGAGAAAAAGAACCCTTTGAGTCTTTTTTTTTTTTAAGTACTGGGGATTGAACCCAGGATCTTCACATTGAGTTATTACTTGGAATCCTTCTACCTCAGCCTCCAAGAGTGCTGGGATTACAGGCATGGGCTCCCTGAGTCTTTTAAAAAGGCAAAAGACAAGTGAAGAGCCCTAATGTTTGACCCTTGGAGGGGAGTTTACGCCTTGTTACAGAGGTAACTGTAAGTAGTAATTACTGAGGATAAACTGCATCTGGCTCACACTTCCAAAGCAAGACAGACTGTTGTCCCCTCTTCAGTGTGAGTGGGTTGCAGGGGACACATAGGACCACGTGACTTTCTCCTGTGGTTTCCTGTAAGGCATGAGAAGCTCATAGCAGAAGTGTTTGGAACACTGGTGTGGTGTGGCCCCCAGATGAGAGCAGACTGCCAAAGCAGTATTAGGAATACAAAAAATGTTTAGCAGATTTAGGTAGCTGCTTACCTCTAGGCGAATTTAGAAAACTAATCCCCTATGTAGAGAAATACTTATTATCACAGTAAAACAGTAAAAATAGACTGATTGTCTTTCTAGGGCGACATAGTAGATACAATGGCTTCGCGAGACAGTAAAATCCTAGTGCTCCATATTTGTGTAATGCAAATCTGGCTAAGGATGGAGAGTGGGTAATTATGTTGAAATTGGGTGCTGTGTAAAGTATTTGACTTTACTTTCCCAAATAACCCTAATAGATCCCTAATAAATAGACTGTTCATTTTGAGAAGGCAAAGTATTTATATACAGGTACTTTTTGGAAGAAAGAAACCCACAAGCTCTCAACAGCAAGTTGCTTACAATACCATAACCCTCTGCCAATCATAATGGCTAAAGCTGATTTTATTGCCAGTCATATTGTCCTCGAGTTGAAGTGCTAAGAACACCATCTTATCCCTCAGCTAGATTAGCTTTAAAAGGTGATCTTGGATTCCTGTCAAGCTCACAGTGAGGATTTACGAAGTGACAAACACATGCCCACAACATTTACTGTGAGATTTCCTGTAGCTGAATTCCCAGTCCCTAGCCAAGAAGAAATGTGCTGTGGTAGAATTTAAAAGGGGGTATTTTAGCACAGATCCATTTTAGAGCACAGACAGTTCTCTGAATTTTTAGAATAGGGTTTATAAACAATCCAACAATGCTCTTCTTATCAGAAAAAGAAGTAGGAAGGCTAGTGCAATCAACTTGAAATGCTAGTTTATTTCTTTCTGCTGCTACAATCTGTTCCTTGTCTGTATGTTAGTGACACTTCTAGTGCATAGGGATTCGTGGCCTTTTGCAGCCAATATAGCCCTTTGCAGCTCCTCGTAATCTCATGCTTCATCCTGGCAACTTCAAGGGCTTTATGGAAATGCCACAGAGAGGTATAGATGCTTTTGTAGAGCTGGTAGCTGAGTCTTCAAATAATCCCATCCATCTTAATGGCATTTCTTACCTGATCAGCAAGAGGTATACACTGTATTTTCTTTTATAGCATCTTCATTACCTCTGAGTCTTACCTAGCTGCCCATTTCCATGTATATTGCATCATCAACCAGGCTTTATGGTGGTTTCCCTGGTCACGCTCTGGCTGGCCCTTGCTTCCGCTAGCTTCAGGTTGATCACCCATGCATGTGTCTGACCAGAGGGGATATGCTTCTCATTACTTCACCAATGTCCCTTCCAAGAATCTTTATTTCTCTATTAGGTTCACATAAATGGCAGAGAGAACTCACAAAGCATAAAATAACCAAAACAGTAAGTTTACTATAACCAAATTAAACATATCCCAGGCTATCCCTTAACAAGGTCTCTAGTGTGTAATAGATGGTCCTGTGAGCAAATATAGCTTCAATGATGGAGAGATCATATTAATTACTAGCCTTGCTACAGAACGTAATGAAATGCTAAAGAAGCTATTCATGAGGTCTAGACTAGAAGGTACAAAACACTCACTGTAAGTCTTGCAGTGGAATAATGCTCAGTGCTAAAACAGTCTGCGCAATCTAAAGATTGAAAGAAGTGGAGAAGGGTTGTATTTTATCTTATTTTTTAGCAGAGCACAGCAATTGAGTGGTTACCTGGGGTTCTCTGCATGGCAATTGCTTCCAGCGCAATCAGGGTTAATTCTCGTGTTGGAGCTCATTTGGGTGGCTTTGTGCTAGAATCTGTATTGATAGAGGGCAGCCGGCCACCATCTGTCATCAGAGAATATCTTAATTTTATTCAGAGCAGAGAGTCAGAGAGGAGACAAACTGTCACAGTGGAAGTTCAACTCCAATGAGCTTGTCCTCTGCTCTCTCCCAGTCTTTGTCTTGGGAATCTTCTTCACCTTTATTTTGGGTTTCTTATAAGTGGAATTTATTTTCTCCATCACCTACTGAACTTGATGCAAGTCATCATCTCTGGCAAGTTTGTATCTCAGGCATCACCAACCCCACAGTGATTAAGCAACAGAGACCTGGAGAGCTACAAGCTCCCTAGAGGTTATACAGGGATCTTACAGGGGTTAAAGTATAAAATTATAGCCAATGATCTCGCCATCTGTTCTGATGGGATGAATTTTGTGGCCCAAAGTTCATATGCTGAAGTCCTAACCACCAGCACTTTGCTGTGTGACC
The DNA here is from genome assembly GCA_004363535.1 of Dasyprocta punctata. NCBI lineage: Eukaryota > Metazoa > Chordata > Mammalia > Rodentia > Dasyproctidae > Dasyprocta > Dasyprocta punctata. The sequence goes on from RJWM01030660.1 coordinate 22,911, forward strand.
ATGTTTAGAGATACAGCCTTTAAAGAGATGATTGATTTACAATGAGGTTATGTATGGTACACCAAATATGTGTTAGCATGTGCTTTTCAGTTGTGCTGTTCTGGTTGTCTTGAAGTCCTGAATCAATTCAAAACATTGACTTTCATGGTCATTTTATTTTGAGGCAGATCCAGAAGTTGCATCGTGTCAGAACTGGGGACTAAGTTGGATGAAGACATATCATAACATTTTTACAAGCCTGCTTTTCTGTTGGATGGCACTCAGCAGCAGCAGTCACTGTAGTTTTGATCACAC
>RJWM01030661.1:0-23197 GCA_004363535.1 Dasyprocta punctata
GCACATATGGGGTTTTAAGCTTTTTATATGCTCAAGAGCAACTTCTACTCTAGGTATGACATGTCCTCTGTTAAGAGGTGACTCGCTTAAGGTCTGTGCTGAATGCATTGCACATTAAATGCACACTTGGTGGCACAGTCCTGTAATTCCAGTACTCTGGGTGGCTGAGGCAGGAGGGTTACAGGTTTAAGCCAAGCCCAGACAACATAGCAACTTAGTGAGACCCTATCTCGAAATAAAGAATTTTAAAAGAGGGTTTAGGGATATAATCTGAGGTGAGGGAAATAGGCTTAATCTGTGCTACTACAAAAAATGTCTCCTTCAGTCAGATGTGGTGGTACATGCATATACTCCCAGCATTGTGGGAGGCTGAAGCCAGAGGATCACAGGTTCAAGCCCAGCCTGGGTGTTATGGTTTGTGCCTGGATATCTCCCCAAAGCCTTATGCTGTCATGGGAGGTGGGCTTGTAGAGTTTGTGATTGATCCATGGTCCGTTGCTGGGATTATGGGTGTGAGTACCACACTCACCCTAGGGTGGGTAGCCTGCATGCTATATAAGGAGACACAGTCTTCTCTCATGCTCCTCCTTTTTTGCTCTTGTTGCTTTTGCTGTCTTCCATAGCCATGAACTATTGCCTTCTGCCGTGTGCCACCCTGCCTTGAAGCCAGCTTCTTAGGGTCTGAAACCTCCACAAACTATAAGCTAAATGAACCTTTCCTTCCTTCATTTTGTGTGTTGGGTATTTTGTCTCAGCAACCAGAGAAAAGTAACCAAGACACTGGGTAACTTAGTAACTTAGTAACTTAGTAGGACCCTGTCTCAAAATAAAAAGTTTAAAAAGGACTGGGGATATATCTTTGTGCAAAGGCCCTGTGTTCAATCCCTGGTACAATAAAGGAATGGGTGAATGAATGGATAAACATCTCTTTCTTCTCTTGCTCCTGTGTTTAAAGAGTGACTGGATTGTGGGGAGCATCATGGAGTTTCACCCTGCAGCAGTACTGCAGGGAAGTTGGCCACAGGTCCAAGAGGGTCCCCTTAGATCCCCAGCTGCTCCTCTGGAAGGGCCCTGGGGGTGAGGTGGGCTCTGTCCTGCACGTTCCGGCCCTGCCGAACTCCTCCATCTGCCTCTCCACTGCAGCCTACGCCAGGGCGGCTGCTGGACTCACCTCGTTTCTCCTCTCTCAGCCCTCACATTCCCGGGCTATCTGATGATGGGCGCAAACAATTATTTCATTACTTTTCCTGTGTTTTCCTATTGTTTGTTTGGTTGGTTTTGGCAGGAGAGTGAGTCCCAGAATTGTTGGTACTTTGGGGGCTGAAGCAGAGGTTCTGGAATACTTCATTTTATGGCCCGCTGCCATGCTGCGAGTGTGTGCCATCCACCCGGTGGTGCGTGTCACAAGGAGGTGTGCATCATATGCGTGGGGTGCGTGTCATCCACAGCAGGGTGTGTCAGCGGGCTGAGCGCTGCCTGCTGTGCTCCTGCGGGGCCCCGCGCTGGCCCTCCTGTGTGGATCCCCATCTGCATGGGCTCCGTGAGTAGTTTCGCGTGAGTGAGTTTAGCTCTAGTGTCCTTAACGTCTCTGCAGTGTGTTTTCCACTTTGTGCTTCATTTCACCTGGGGTATTTCACAGAGCCTTTCTTGTTAACTCTCTCGGGCTTCTTGGAGTCAATTTTCAATGCATTTGTTTGTTCATTACTTTAAATTATGCACTGAACACCTGCAATGGCTCCAGCTCTTTCACACCCTTGGTAGGAAAGCGTTCTGTGGCGTCGTTGTCGCTCCCTTTCTGTGTCCTCTGTCAGTCCATGTGTTTGCTGTCTTCTTCTTCTCCTTGGCCTTCCCCTCCTCCTCCTCCTTCTGTCTTAAGTCTCAGCACAGTGTCTGAGAATTTTCAAAACCTAGTGGTCATCAAGTGGACTTTGCTGGCCTTAGGGATGGGTGTGGTTGGACAGCAGTGACAGGGTGGTGGACCTTGGGGAGGTGTGAACACCTTGGGCTGAGCAGAGGCCAGGGTACCCCTACTCCTTTCCAGCGTGGGGCACACACCTCCAGCATGCCGGAGGGAAGTAGATGCCTGGAGCATTGTGTCTCCTAAAGAAAGCATCCAAGAAGATACTGCATCACCGTGACTTTTGACATATTCTATTTTAAAATCTTCAATGCGTACCAGGCGTGGTGGTGCATGCCTGTAATCCCAGCACTCAGAGGCTGAGGCAGGAGGATCACCACAAGTTCCAGGGCAACTGGGCTACATAGTGAGTTCAAGGCCAGCCTGAAGTGCACAGTGAGTCTAAAAAAAAAAAAAAAAAAATCTAAGTTGTGAATTTTCCATGAAAGTCTTGCTGTCCATGTGCTGTACATGGCTTTCTGCACACGAACTCTGATAGTGCAGTGTGTTATCTAATGTTCTCCGTATTCCTCAGAAAATGAGGCAAACATTCAGCACCTTCACAGGTGAGGTGAAGCTGAGCTCCTGCAGAGGTGATCACTGAAGATGAACCACGCTGTCCCTGAACCGTCCCGTGCTTTGGAAGGTGGCTGGATGGGCACTCTGCTAATCTCACTGCAGGAGGCGGGCTAGCCGGGCAGGACGGGCGGGCCGACCTCCGCCACGGCTCCTCCGTCCCTGCCTCCTGGCTGCTCGGGATGGGCGCCTCCCATCCACCGCGCTCCTCTGCTGTCCTGTTTCTGCCTCGGTGCCAGCTGGCCACCCCCGAAAGCGTACACCGAAGCCTTTCCTCCTTCAAGTCGCGAAGGTTGAATCTTGTGTCACTGGGAAGGGGACGGGATGAAGACGCTCGCCTTCACCAGTGATAGAACTCTGTCCTTTGACAGTTCTGTGGCTGCAAAATAACTTAGTTTGGTACAGATATTTCTTTTTTTTTATTTTAAAAAGGAGAAAAAAGTAAAAATAAAAATAAAAAGAATAAAAGACTTTCAAAACAGGCTAATAGGAGAGTAGCAATAATTAATACAGTGCATACTGTTATCTTCATAGTAGTTGCTCAGAGACCAAAGCCATAATGAAGGGTAAACTTGAGACTCTTACAGGTAAATAGATGCAACTAGGGGCCATACTTGTAAATGAAAATGATCAGACCCACATGTGTGAACATCGCTTTGTCTCACTATTGTGAGAAGCTGAAAAGTAAATAAGATCCAAAAGGTAGAAGAGAAAGGAGACACTGCGATGCTGCAGACATTTCCACTGGTGGTTGCATTAACACTGCAACCCATTTCGGTTTATTGATACAATCTCCAGACAGGCACACTCTACGTGCTCAGTAATTATTTTCTATATGAGCAAACACTTATTAATGTTGGAATAAAAGTATAGTAGTGATAATGTAGGTTTGGCAACTTTACTACATAAAAACAGTCTTTTATCAGAGGATTACATTTTGAAGACACACACCCTTGGAAGGGTGACTCTAGTGGCAGAGTGCTTGCCTAGCCCAGGGGAGGCCATGGGTTTGATCCCCGGCGGCTCACTGAGCAGAGAAACAGGTGACTAATTGGAGTAGTGATTCATCGAGGTCAGAAAGTGTGTGGAGTGGGAGAGCAGAAAAAGGGTGGGTGGATTTGGTTAGTACATGTTGGGTGGACATAGAGAACGATCACACTGAAATGTATTGATGCATACAACTTCATGTGTATGTTAAAAAATAAATATATAAAAATTCTAACTCTTATACTTTAACAAAACCATTTACATTGGTTTAAGCCACATAGAAACCTTTTAGGATATGAAGTGTATAATAAATAAGAGGAGAAATAAATTCTACAAGTATGTGTTCAGCAGAAAACACGTCACATACGCAGTACGGGTCTTCAGCAAGCGTAGCTAGCGCAGCGGCCAGAGTAAGACGCGGTCACCGTTACCTTCCCTTCTTGCTCTCGATCCGGAGGGCAGGGTGAACGGAAGACGGAAGCTCAGGGGAGCTGCGGCCAGGGCACACGGGGGGCTCCAGGGCTCCACTCTGCTTCCCTCCCGGGCTTTCACGCATTTCTTTCTCTTCGTGTGGCTGGGCCGTCGGGGGAGGAAGTGTCCTTTCCGGCTCTGGGGGCTCAGCTTCCAGCGAACTCCCATCCTGGACCATGGCCGCCCTTGTCCTCCGCCGCGAGCTGGCTCACCTGGAGACTCACTTTGCAGGGTGTCCTGCGTCCACGTGGGCACAGGCCACGTCACTGACCTACGGGATCCTCAGAGGGACACGCACACCAGAGCTTGCGGATTGGTGAGCCATCTTCTCACGGTCTCAGGCTCTTCACTGGCCTCTGACTTACTTCCCCTTAGTTCATATCCTGAGGTGTTCGGAAGTTTGCTCTTTTCATCGTCCCTGCTTCCTGTTCGGGAAATCGCACTCTGGCTCTCGCGGGCCTCTGAGCTGGGCAGCGGTGAGCCGTGCTCCCGAGCCCTGGCCCGCACCTGCGGCTTCAGTCAGCCAGGAGCCCGACGCCCTGCAGAGCCTGCTGCCCACCCCGAGGGAATCAGGGACGCGTCAGGCTTCCTTTCCTTCACTGCCCCACCCTCTGTCCGCCTGTCCCTCTGTCCCTCTGTCTGTCTCTCTCTGCCTTTCTGTGTCTCTCTATCTGTGTCTCTGTCTTTGTCTCTGTCTCTCTCCTCTTTTCTTGAATTACTGGTAGTTGAACTTGGGCCTTTACAGTGAGCTGCATTCCTAGCCTTTTACACATTTTTTATTGGGAGACAGGGTTGTGATTGTCCTGCTTCAGCCTCCCAGAATGCTGTGATTGCATGGGTGTGCCACCAGGCCTGGCAATTCTCTTTCCTATGGCACTACCAAAGACAGAGTCTAGACAAAACACTATGAGGTCAAGACAAGGACTCGTCAAATACACGGTCATGTTTCTAATGTTTTGTTTCTAAATCATTACTTACTTACAACATAAGTTATGCTGCTCCTCCTCATACAGCGTCACAAGTAAAAACTCAGACATCAGTGTGAAAAGTTGCATGATGAGTTGGATCATTCCTAGAGTGACCTCAGACCTGTGTGGCTGTTCACGAGAAGGAATGGAAGCAAATTATTTTTGGAGTATATTCAAAATTTACCCAAAGAGCAAGAAGCCATACACATTTGTGCAGACACTATCATTTTCTTTTGAAGGATATCAAATGTTGTGGTTTATTTATTGGTAAATATGGTTTTCTCTGGTCTTCAAAATAAGACATAAAAAAGTAATTGCTTCCAAGAGGCCAGGGGAGATTTTTGTTTGGGAATGAAAAGAAAATAAATAGTTGAATGAAAAAATAATTCCATACCCTTCAAATTAGATTTTGGGCAGTAAAAAGGAAGTTATTTTATATAATATTAATGTTATTTTATATGAAGAAGTGAACAAAGCCATTCTGTTTGAGGCCTCAATAGAATGCAAGATTGTGACTACACTGTAATGAGGATTTATTATTGTCTGACTTATGGATTTGGCATTTTCTACTCATTCTTTACATTTGCTTGCTGTCCATCTATATTTGCTGTAAAAAATAACTTTGACCAAGGGCTACTTATATTTCTCAATTTTATCACAGTGTGTTATGGAACTTACTGCCTGGATAATTTAGGTAATACTGTATTATTTCTTTACAACTTCAGGTCAGTTTTATAAAATTTTATATGCATTCGATTAGTTTCACATCTAAAATATCTGAAATTATTTTCTTTTTGCTCATAGGATTTCCAAGAATGAAATTTCCAAAATTCCTAAAAGCTTGAGAAGAATAACTTGCTGTGAGGAACAGAGTGAAGCTAATGACAGCTTTGTGGAAAGCGAATTATACGGCAGAGGGGAGGGCGTGCTGTCTAATTTGCTCACTGAGTGGAAAAGTAAAGGGACCAACTCACCCTGGGGTTTTGTGGTTTTAGCAGTGAAAATCTTGAACCCTAGGAACCCCCTCACTCTGTGTAATCAGTAAACAAGATGTCAGAGCATCAGCCTGTGTCAGCTCTACGTCTGTAAGCGTCTGTAGAAGGATCTGTGTCTGCACCTGTCCCCAGATGTGGCTCAGGTGTATACCACCTTCAGGCCGGGAGAAAGAGCACCAAGTGGCCTTTTGTGCCTGCATACGTAGACCTGTATTATAGGCACTATGCCATGATGCAGCAAGCGTTTAAAAGTGAAAGGTTGGAAACACTGCTCTGTGTTTAATGTGTCTTCATTTTGGCCTAATGTTGTTTTGTCTAGATTTTGTCCTTGGTAATGCAGAGGGCTGTGTTAATTACAGAACTGATTTCATAGCGATTGCTGTAACGTCTATTTCAGGATTCTCTCCTTGCATTAATTTCCTTTTCCCCTTCATGCCTTATTTCCAGCATCCACTGTAATGACATGTTTCGTACACATTCTCACATATTTTTGAAAACTTATAAAATTGAAAAGGTTTGTGGGCGCATGGATTTTACTTTACCCAAATGTGCAGTTTTGTCATATTCTGATGTAATCTAATCTACTTATTATTTCATTTACTGTGAGATACTCTGTCGGTGTTTTTCGTGTGCATTTCCTTGCTGATGGAAGCTTGCCTCGCCTCCAACTCTTTCTGCTCTAAATAGTGAAGCGCTGAAAATCCTCGGGCCTTCGTGAGAATTTGTCTGCATTTCTTGCCTCAGGGTCAGGGTGCCACGTGGCAGGGCGTGGGCGTCCCCTCTTCAGGTCGCGTCCAGGAGGAGGGGACGTGCCTGTGTCCGCCCTTGTGTGGAGTGAGCCTTCCCATCCCCGCCTGGGTCTCAGAGCTTGGCGTCACCCACCTTCCCCACCGAGCAGTTTGCATTCCATGCTCTTTATTTATTATTGTTATTATTTATTTTTAGAAAATCCTATTATTACAGGCAGCTAAGTTAGATAGCATAAATACACAGACAGAGAGAGGACTGGGCTCTTAAGGAAGTCAGCAGAAAATGAAGCCTTCAGAATGCTGGCGGGAGACGCAGCTGGACAAGGCTAGGCCGCAGAGCACAGATGTGGGGGCCAGGCCGCCCAACTGGGGCCCCGCCTGTCTCTCAGTAGACCTCTCCCGCTCTTCCCTCTGTCGGCCCTTGGGATTCATTCTTCCATTTCAGGGGACCTGAACTTGGCACGTCTGACATCTGGCAGGCTGGGAGTTGTATTTCTCCTGTGTCCACATTAACAAACATTGTGGCCAGTCTTTAGTGTTTGCCACTTATTTATATATAATTTAGCTGCATCTGTATGCTTTATTTTATAACTAAGAATGCCCAAGTCCCAGGATGCTGGAGATGCACGTGTTTGGAAAGCAGGGTGTCCCCGGGCCGCTTGCTTTGCTATTGTTGAGATATTAAGTTTCTCACCACTTGAATTTCCATGGGTCATCTTAGAGCACAAAACAGTTAAAATACTGTCTTTATCCCAGCTGGGACCCAACACCCACGGTTTAAAGGAGGAGAGGTTTATTTCAGCTGCCCGCGTTTAGATGACCGTGGGCTCCAAGGCAGAAATGCCACGGTGGGGATCTGGGGGCAGGAACGCTGCGCCCCTCACGGCGGTCAGGAGGGAGGCGGGGGCAGGTGCAGGGCTTTTTCTGCTGCGCCCCCAGGGCGCCGCCTCTGCCCTCCGGCTCCCTTTCCATGGTGCGTCCTGCCGTGACCCAGCGCCCAGCTGTGCAGAAGCCACTGGTGAGCGCTGCATGGTGACCACTATGTCCCTGTGAGCCATCGCTTCCCACACCCCGACTCTTGAGGCCTCGGGGATTCCCGGATTCAAGCTGTTGCAAACACCGTCTGGAAAAATTGCTCCAGGTCTTGTTTCAGGTGCGTGTTTGAGTTTTGAGCACCACCACTGGCAGGTCTCACATATGGGGAGATTCCTTTCCAAGGATACTGTGACCAAGGCCCCTGAAGCACTTACGATTCAGTCTGCAGTCAGCGTCGGCTGCAGTGTGGCCTTCTCGGACCGCTCTGTGGTTACTGGGCAGGCCGTGCCCCCACGATACTCACATTTCCTCTGCTGTGGGCCGCAGCAAAGCACCACAGCCCCGCGGGTTTGTGATCAGCGTCTCCCACCCCTGTACCGAGAGCCCCGAGACTTTCACCTGTGTCTCCGTCTTCTCAGCTGAGGCCTCAAAGCCCTGCCCTGAGCCACAGCTCGCTGTACTGGCCCTCCGCCTGGCGAGCAGTGCCTCTCTCTGCTGGAACCTGGGTTGTGTTTTGCCATGAAGTGCCCCATCACATGCCCTGCTCCTGAGCTTTGGGAGCGTACCCACCACACGACAGGTTGCAGACTGCATGAATGAATGACTGCGTTCACTCAGTCACACACTTTAACATCTGACGGGCGCCGACAGAAGCCGAGCCGTCAGTGATGGTCCGGAGACCTTGGCCCTGCGCACCCGAGCGAGGTACCATTCCCAGGAACGGGGTCAGTAAGCCGGCGGCCAGGGCACAGCCGAGGCGTCGGCACCTCCCCTGGGGACCCAGCTGGGCCACCGTGGCCTGTGCACTGCCGGCCACACGGTCACGCTTTGCTGCTGGTGGACAGAGGACATTTTTACTTCTCTGGAGTCTCCCCAGAACTGAGCACCTCCACAATGTCTCTGCATTTCTGGATTTGAGGTCTTTAAAACAGACACGTGCATTTCTAAAGCAGCAATTTTCTGCTTCTAATTTTACCACAAGAGAATTTTTGAGGAGAATCTAAATTTATCTTCCTTTTTCTTTAAAAATATGGAAACCATAATGTCTGAAAAGTATGTTGAAAACCTGAGACTATGTCAGTATTCTGGGGGGGCTGTGGGGCCTATGCAATGGGGAAGGATGATTTATAATTGTTTGAGACATACATTTCTTTTTTTTTTGCTTGTGTACTCATCACTGGCAGGTGGGTACCAAGATTTTGGTGGCGTTTCTTTTGACTCTTGTGAAATATTTAGTGTACAATTTTATTTTAGTGAAGTTAAATTTCAGTGGGACCAGTTTGCTCCGTGGTACTTGTGGCCATGGGCCAGGTAAGAAGCTGTTTTAAATGCACCTTCCTCCCCCTGCGCCATTCATATGCTAATGCCCTTCAGGTTTCAGTGCTATCCGAGAGCTTCAGAAAGAACTTTACAGCTGCTTTGTTCCTGCTCATCAAAACACAGTCAAATAAGAAAAACCCCTTTCATTTTCTAGTCATTTCCTGACTGGCAGCCCCTAGTTGCAGTTTTCTGAATACAGCATGGTTATATTAAAGTGTTTTATTAATTCTTTCATTGAACTTGTATATAAAACACATCAGCCATATTTGATTTAAATGAAGGGAAAATGTTTAACAATGAAACATTAAATAAAACTCCCCCAAGTTGTAGTTTTCAGTTTGTTGGAGAAAAAAAATAGATTCATCATGAACTACTATTAAAAATAGTGACAATAGATGTGCTATTTTAATGTTCATTGCATTTTTTATCAAATTCTGTGATATCTTGAATGCTAAACATTTTAAAATAGACTTCTTTCTCATGTAAACACGCTCATTAGTCAGCTTATTATTCCGTCTGAATAAAAGGGAGTAAGTATCCTGTTGGTCAGCTTTCCACTGCTGAGAAAATGTCTGAGAAGAACCATGTGAAGGGGGAAAGGTTTACGTGGTTCGTGGTCGCAGAGGTTTGCATCTGGGTCAGCTGGCGCCAAGACAGAAATGGCATCACGAGAGGCAGCAGAGGAACGTCCCCACTGTGGCAGCCAGGAACTGGGGAGAAAGGCCAAGACCACAGAGCGACGGGGGGGCAGGGCACCAGTGTCCCTGCCAAGCCCTGGCGGCGACGGACTCCTCCCACCGCCCCAGCTCCCACATCTTCTACCACCGGGCACTGGGGGAAGCGTAGGATGCACAACAAACAGGTACGCAGGAAATACATTCCTTTCCTTCCACGAGGCTGTTGTGGAGCGGGTTCCTGGCACTGCGCGTGCCATAGTCCATGCAGAAGGTAGTGGTATCTGTGAGCGCACTCAGGCCAGCCGCCGGCCTGCAGTGGCTTGGGGGAGGCCGGCTGGACTCCCACAGCGGGTGCTGCCCACTGCCAGGCCCGAGGGCCCCGTCTCCGCACATCTGTGCCCGCACGCGGCACACTCACCTGCCGGGCTGTCCAGTGCGTCTCAGTCAAAGCAGACTCTGCCTCTTCCTTCTCCCGTCTTCTCTTCCCCTCGTGCCCATCCTGTGTGATTGGCATGACAGTGTTTTTTTCTGAATATAACATTTATTCTAAAATTTTTGAATAAAAAATATAAATAACAAGATAAAATTTCTCCAAATTAATTTCAATACTCCTAAGTAATTGTGGTTAAATTGTGTGTGTGTATGCGTTTGTGTAAATTGCAATCCTGTGTCACATAATGGTTTTGTATATTTCTTTTTAGAGCTGAACATTCTCCATACATTTTCCTATGTAGTTAAAAGTGATTTTTAATTGTTAGATATTTCATTAAAGGACTATTCTGTAGCTAATTTTGTAAATCATGTTTTAGGTAATGCTCGCATTTTCCTGGCATTGGAGTTACTTGTTGATACGTGTCTTTAAGCACGGTTAGCATGTTTCCAGGAGGTCTATTTTAGTTGTGCTCGCTGCTGTAACAGTGAAACTCCATGGCCCGAGTGTTTAGGTGGGCGAACGCACTGCTCATGTGAACATCAGCCAGGGCAGGCTTGGGGCTGGGGTGGAGAAGGTCGTCCTCCTGAACCCGGGATGACGGCAGCGGGCCGTGGCTCCTCCGCCCGGAGCTTCCCAGCCGCGCCGGGAAGAGGAGACCTGGCGGGTGCTGCCGGAGAGGTGCAGGGTCCGCCAGGCGACCCGGGCTCTGCCCTGCAGGGCTGCCCTGAGGGGCCCCAGGCCAAGGAAGGCAGGGCAGCTCTGTGCCCAGCAGTCTCAGGGCCCCGGTTCTAATCTTATTTAAATTTCTTGCTAATTATTCTAAGAAATACTCACCCAATTCACACTCACCCCAGCTGTGGAAAGAAGGCTTGTTTTTCCTCGACAGTGATGGTCCTGTGGTAGTTCTCTGATCTTGTGAAAAGGTAAGGCTGTCATTACCGCTTTGAAAAGAAGTTTCTTGATCATTGCTGAGGTTCAACAGTTTTTTGATGTGCCTGGGCCACTATTCCACTATTTCTGACTTACAAACTTAGAAATTTAACTATTTTTTTTCTTTTAACCTACATAGATTTTTCTTCGCAATTTAAAAATGTTCTTTAATACAGTTGGAGGAGGGCACCTTTTGGTGTTAGTTTTTTAAATCACTTTGTGCTTGCTTTTTAAATGCATTTAGGATATAGTTTTCAAGAGAAGGCTTTCAGTCTTACCTGATGAAATCTACAGTCCACTGTTTCATGTCTCCGGCCCTCTTTTACATGCCTGGCTTTCTGGGCACGTTTGTCCCCCACCTCCCACCTCGGTCCCTTCTGGCTTCCTGCACTCTGTGACACTGCTGCTGTCTGCCTCTGGGATGGGTCTGCTTGGCATGGGCTGTCAAAGCTCACTTGCCTCTTGGTTTACTCAGAATTGATGGCTTTGGAGAATCACCGCTGCGACCCATGTGGCTCCTGAGGTTCTTGGGGTGAAGGACCGCCAGAGGATGAGAAAAATAAAGAAAGAGCCAAGGCTGGGGTCAGGTGGAGCCCTTGTCTTCCTGATGGGAGGAAAGGTACTACTCACTCAATGCTGTGGGGAAGGATGACGTCAATTTCAGCCCCTCTGCCTAGCTAGCCATGGAGGCCTGGATTGTCTAGGAGCCTGGTGTTTTTCTGGGCTGTAGCAACTTTTTCACGTGGTTGACCCAGGTTCTCTTTGTTACTTTGGTAAGGTCATGTCGGGATCATTTTCCATCTTCAACGGCTCCCAACAAATCACCTTGCCCACACTCCTCCTCCGTGCACTTACTGAAATACTTCCCACGTGACGCAAACCAAGAGGAGAGTAAGCTTTGACTGGACACTCTTGGTCTGCTCAGAATTGATGGCTTTGGAGAATCACTGCTGTGACCCATGTGACTCAGAGGCGGTGATGCGGGTCATCCTAACATCGTGTGGGCAGAGGAAGTGAGATCTCTTGCCCAGGGTCACGTAGGTGAACAGAGGGAATGGATTTGCAGGACTGGCACCTGGGTCCCGCTTCTGGGAGACGATTTTGGTGAGGCTTTTCCAGGGCCTCTTTACCTTCAAAGCTCGGGTTTCTGTCTCCAAACAGCCATGCTGAGGGCTGTCTGACACCCAGAGTGTCCAGTCAAACGCAAAGGTACCTCTAGTCTTCTCATGCCCTTTCTTCCTCTCCGTCCTTGATAAAATGGGGGAGAATCAACATGTCCTCAAACAGAAAACTTGACAATCCCCGTCAGGTAAAATGCCCTGAGTGTGCAGCCTGCTCTCCTTCTCTCCTTCGCAGGTGAAATCAGGAACTCTTGGCATTGACTAAGATGTCAGAAATGGTGAAAAACCAACTGGTCCTGGTGTGCCATAGCTCCCTAGTCAGCCAACTGTCTTATTTCCATGGATTCACTGGGATGGTAAAGGATATTTATTTCCTTCTATTTGATTCAGTTTCCCTATTTGTTCAAATCTTGTAGATCAACAAGCTGTGGTAAATATAGGAATATCATCACTATATCCTTTTCTTCAAAAACAATGGATTTTGGATCAGTGAGATAATAAAGCCAAATACGGGGAATACTTATAATGTGTGGTGAGGGAGTTTATATTTCAGAATGAGACTAATTCTAGCCCTTCTATGTACTTCAGTTTTATGCTTTATAGTTTTGTGATCAATCATAAGAATTATTATCTTCCTACCTATCAGATAGATACACTCCTTATAAATTCTATTATGTGTGTACTTTTATTTGGGGGGGATAGCAATACTCAAGGTTGATCTCCTGCTATCAGTATTATTGTGAAAAGAAAGCAAAACCTTGAGCCAGCCAACAGTTCCTTGTGGTGATTTCAGCGTGTACTATTGGAGGGCTTTTGAAACAGAAACATCTATAATAATTGAATTATCATTTCCTATTTCCCTATGGGATACTAGCTTTAACAGAACCAGGAAAGATCATTCCGAGTCACTCATGACTATACAATAATAACATAGTTTTGGCATTTGGCTGTGGTATTTTCTCATTACTTTGGAGCTAGATCCAATAATTTTCTTGTCTATTGACAAAACCATTTGTACCCAGTCACAAACAAAGAAAAATTCTATATTTAGAAGACTTCAGAGCAGGAAATCCACTACCTCGTTTTATAAATACTTTTTATACTAAAAAATGAATATCAGAAGGTGTTTCTTTAGATTCAATCTAAATTATAAGAACAAACAACATCTACAACCCAGCATAATAGTAGGCATTCTGGACACACCTTCAACTTGTTTCATCTTTCATGGTATTGTCTATAAAGATAAGAAAATAATGCCTTGAAAAGATACCAGATTTAACTCCTTTAAAAAAATTTTTTTTATTTAAGAGAAAAAAGACACAGAAAGGAAAAATAAAAAGCAAAGGAGACAAACAAACAATAACAAATCTAATACAATAGCATTATAGGTCTACAAAACAAGATGATATGAATTTGGCAACGGTTGTAATATTGTATATTGTTACCTTCAAAAGAGATGTTTAGATTAACAGATATAGACATGCAAAATTGATCTAATCATATGAGTATTAACTGCTCTTTTTCAATAACTAATACATTTAGTAGTATAGTCATTTTAGCTATCTTATGTATACATATATACAAATTTATGTCTTTTTCCTTTTCCTTTTTTCCTCCTTTCGCCTTATAATACCTCTTGTTATCTTCAAAATAACTGCCCATACCATCAGGCATAATATAATCAAACAAAATAGAACAGAATAAGACCAATAAAAACAAAACAATGGAAGCAATGTAGGACTTCAAAACAATAGTAAAACAACACTGGTTACCACAATGCCTCTTGTTATCTTCTAAGTAGTTGCCTATATCATCAATAATAATATAATCAAACAAATCAAAATAGAATAAAATCACTCAAACAAAACAATGAAAGCAATATAGGACTTCAAAACAAGGTGATAGGATATCAATAATGGCTACCATAACGTATTTTGTTATCTTTGAAATAGCTGCCCATGCCATCAAATATAATAGAATTAGACAAACCAAAATAGAATAAAACCAAACTAAATGGAACAATGAAACAATATGGGATTCAAATCAAAATAGATTAACCATGGCCACTGCCTTCCCTTTTTAGACACTTCCTCCCTTTCATTTTTACAATATATATGTTGTGCATTTTGAATCCTACTAACTCCTTTAGTTTTTTGTACTAGGGAGACAACATGGTGTTCACCCATGTGACTCTGGATCATTTCATCCATGAGTGTGATCTTAAGTTGTATTCATTTACCTACAAGAGCCTTGAGGTTATCTTTCTTTATAGTTGAGTAGCTTTCCATTGTATAAAAATGCCTTATCTTTCTTGTCCACTATGCAGCTAATGGGCAAGCTACCCCCACTTGTTTCTGGTTCCCTGTCACATAGAGCATTGTTCTCTCTCCTTTGACTTTCAGTCTATGAACCCTCTTTCGAGTTAAATGTGTTTCTTGTGTAAAGTGTATTGATGGATCCTGTCTCCTGATCCACTCTGCCTGTGTTTCTTTTTATTGGTGAATTGAGGCCATCTACATTAATGGTTATGGTCAACATGCACTGCTTCATCACTGCCATTCCATTTTCTTGCTGTTGACTGCCTACTTTTTCTCTCCACTCAATTGTCTACCCTGCTTGGTGATACTGCTCTGCCACTGTTTCTGGAGCTGTGGTCTTTTTTTAAATCTCTTTCTAGAATGTCCTTCAGTATTCTTTGTAGGGTCAGTTTGGTGGTCATGAATTCCTTCAGTCATTCTTTGTCATGGAAGTATCTCATTTCTCCATAAATTTTGAAGGATAGTTTTGCAGGGTACATCAGTCTGGGTTGGAAGTTGTTTTCTTTCAGTACTTGAAATACTTCACTCCAAGCTCTTCTTGACTTGATAGTTTGTGTTGAGAAATCTGTTGTGGCTCTGATGGGTTTGGTTTTCCTTAATAGGTGATCTGTTTCTTTTCTCTAACAGCTTTTAATATTCTGTTTTTGTGTTGAATTTCTGGGATCTTGGTTATTATATGTCTGGGTGTAGGCCTATTTTGGTCAAGATTAGCTGGAGCTCTATATGCTTCAGTTGTCTGAAAGTCTCTTCCTTTTCCCATGCTTGGGAAATTTTCTGATATTATTTCTGTAAATAGACTTCTAATGACATTTGTGTTGACCCCTGCTTTTTCATTCACACCTTTTATTCTTAAGTTATGTTTCTATGGGTTGTCTTGCAGCCGTTGAATTGTTACTTCCAGGTTCCTTGTTATTTTTAAGAGATCTTTCCTTTCGTGATCACAAGCTGCAAACCTGTCTTCAGGGTTTGAAAGTCTATCTTCAGGTTCTTTCAAGTGGTTGTGCCAGCTTTCAATGAAGTTTTCAAATTCCTGGATATCTTTTTGTATCTGTTTCATGTATTCTAAATCTTTTTTGTATTGTTCATTCAAGGTTTCCTTCATTTTCCTATGCTCTATTTTTTAAAATTTGTGTCTTCTTTAGAGATGCCTAGCAATTCTTTTATTACGCTTTTCATTTCTTCTTTTACCTGTGTTAGTATTTCTGTTCTAATTTCTTTTATAGCCTCACGAAGTTGTTTCTTTACTTCAGTTGCCATCACCTCAGAAGCTTCAGTTGTGCAACTCCTGATCTCTTCTGTGTTTGCATCTCCTGGACTTGCTCTGCTTGGATTGGAGGCCAGAGACTATCTTTTGCTTCTTTGTCTTGACATATTCCTGGGTTATTCTGGGCATGTGGGTACTGGGGTCCCAGGTACTCCCCGCATTGGCTACAATTTCTCTAAAGCAAGACTGTTTGGTTCTTCTAGCTGGTGCTGGCTATGGGTATCTGATGGTGGCCACTGGGTACACTGGTGCAGAGATGTCTGCTGCTTTTCCCAGCCTGTGTTGGCTCCCCCATGGCTGCTGGAGTGTGCATGGGGGTGGGACTGGCCTCTGCCTGTGGACCTCGGCGGGTCACCAGCAGGGATCCTCCACTACCACTACTGGAGCGTGTGTGGGGCTGCTGCCTCCAGACCAAGCTGGCTACCCACAGGGACCCTCTGAGATGGGCCCTAGATGCATGTGGGGGCAGGGCTCAGTCTGAGCAATTTTCATGGGTCTGCACCCAGCTAGGAGCTACTGGAGGAAGCCAGCAGCAGTTCTGGTTCTGGGCTTATCCAGCTTGATTCCAAAATGGTTCCCAGCCAATTGTTCTCACCCATGGGAGGACTGAGTCCTCTGCACTCACTGCCAGCCAGTTCAGTCTTCCAAGTCTGCTGCTCCCATCCACTGCCACTCTCCTCCAATGCTGCCTCTCTCTGCAGAGGCCTCCAGGGTCACCAGCCACCACATCACCTTGATCATATGTCCCCAGGTTCCAGCAGCTCCTCTCACACAGTGGGTCTGGCTCCAGGCAAAGGTGCCACCAGCTACCTCCTTCTTCTTCATTTAAGTTTTTCTTTTTACTTTTTCTGTGGGCTTCACTTCTTGCTTTAGATTCTTCATGGGTCCAAGGGACCCACTTCCTTCCTTCTTGTCTTCCCCATGATGCTGTATTCCAGCATCTGGACTATATCTCTCAGAGAGGCTGTTTACTCTGCTGGTTACTGTTCTGCCATCTTCCTGGAAGTCAAGATTTAACTCCTATGTACAATGATTTTAAAAGTACAAAACCAAAATTTGAAAACAGTTTCAAATAATATGTATGATAACTTCAGATAAAGAGGTCTAAATAAATATATTCCTTTTCTTGAATGTACTGTTCTTGTTAAAGATGGAAATTCCCTGAGTAGCCATCATTTCTGCCACAAAAACACAATGAAACTCAATTTATTCATCATTAAATTGTATTACCTTTAATCAGAGGAACTTAGTGCTCTTTGTTTTAGTCTATTCAGGGTTACTCATGAAGTCCTTTAGATATATGTATGTTTTAGTTATCTGGGAGGTGGCAGAGTTTATAAATACTAAGTCCAATATTTGTAAGTGGTTTCCATTTTATTAGAAGAAAGATTAATCTTGTTCATTTTTTCATGTTAAAAATCTTTGCCTGTATAAGTGAGTTTGAATTCATCTTTTTAGAAAGATTTTTGCACTGCTAGATTTTATTTTTCAGATTTATTTTTTTAGATGAAACTGATTAGAGTAGTATGAGTTCAAGGTAGTAGGAATGAGTTGGAAATGTTGAGGTGCGTATACTTTTCCATGGAAACTGTTCCATAAATCCATAAGAAAAGCTTGGGGTGTGTTTGTGAATAATGTACCATGCTTTGAGTGTGGCACACTGGTTCCCGTGAGTATGCATTTGACAGAGCTCAGACTGAGTCTCTTAGGTTGCACTTGGAATGTGTCAACTTACACAATAGGTTATCGAATGTCCCATGTGATCTCTGCAGGCCTACTTAGTAATGGATTCCAGCCTTCCCTTCAGGGTACAAAATGCTCGTATTTACCATAGTAATTACCATCCATCAACCCATGTGAAAGTGATTGGACCAAGAAAACAGGTTTTCTGTATCTAGAGCTTTTATAATTCAACTCTGAACCTGAATATCTCAAATTTATAGTTTTGATAAGATGGAAAATGAATTTTTATAACATGTTCTCAGCAGTATTGTATATTCCTGAAGTCTTGTAAATGTGATTCTATTTAATCCCCTGAATCTTGCGGAGATTGTGTATCTTTATCTCCTGGTGCCCATGAGGCAGGCTGCTTTTCCTTTGTGGAAAGTTGTTAGGAATGTGATTTTGGTGATTCTCCTTAGAAAAGTGAGCAATATGTGTGCAGAACTTTCTTCAAACTCTTACTCAAAAATTTGTCCTTCAAAATTAGATTTCTATTAAATAGGATTGTGGGATGGGGTGAGAATGAAATGTTTAAAATAAAATTACGATTAGCCTTTTTATACGACTCTTCTGAACCTGGTTAACCTTTGTGGATTAAAACTAAAACTGCAAACCTTTTCGCCTTCACTGACACTATTCTTGGGAAGTAAGTGCAAATTTGTTAAGCCCATGGTGTATATTAAACACAGATTGATTTAAAATGTTAAGGATTGGTTAATTCAACTTTCTACCAGAGACATAGCAACTGTCTGTAGATGCTGAATTACAATTAAGAAAAAGCAGGGGCAGCTGCGGGTCTGCGTGTCACACTCCATCCAGCAGGCAGCTGTGAGGTGAAGCTGGGAGCGTCGTAGGTGCCGGCTCCGCGGGGCCAGCCTCTGTGCCCTGGGACGGGTTAGTGAGCAGGGCTTCTCTGGAGACCTCTGAGAACAACAGTTTCATCTATGTGAGAGCTCTGGTTCTCCATAGAGCTCTGTGAGGACCAAACGGTTCCATCTTCCACAATGTATTGGTCTAAATTTAAGAAATACATTACATGTATAACCTGTCATACTCAAGAAATTCTAGTAAATTTAATCAAGTTACATGAGAAAAATCCAATAGGGAGGCCAAAGGACAGCATTTGGTTGGTTTTGTGTGATTTTGAGTTGGAGTTGGGACCGAATTATTAGAATCAGGGTTTAGCTCTTTACAGAATGAAGTTAGGGCTTTGTGGGGAGCGGCCGAGTGGGAGGTTGGTTAACTCTTTAGGCCTAGAGCAAAGCCAGACCCAGGACTGTGAGATGCCAGAAGCGGATCCTGCAAACAAGCTGACCTCCAGCTCAGCTGCGTTTCAGCAGGTTCCCAGCCCTCGGGGTTCCTCCCTGCTCACCGAAGCACAGATAGCTCTGAGGACGTCCATTTCCGTGCTTTCAGCATAACGCGGAGACCTTGCACTGTGACCCCGTCATGTGCTCTTCCTCTTCTTACTGTGCGTAAACAAAGGTGCTGGGGCTGGCATGACACTGCCGCTTCTCCATCAGAGGGCTGCGACTCGGTTGGTCCCAGCTTTCCTTTTCCTGTGTGTCTTGTCTTTTCTTAATCTCCTGGCACCCCCTCTCAGAATCCCACTGGCCAATGGGTGCCCCACAGGAAGGTTTAGATCATTCTTCAGTGAGTGAGGACACACGAGCACCCCCAAACCACTGGGCTTATTTCCCTGCCATGGAAATGCAGCACTGAAGGGTACGGATATCTGACCGTGTGTTTTCCTTTAGTCTTCTTTCCTCTTCTTCAAAATACCTTTGGGCCAATGGAGCCCTACTTTTATTTTAGTTATTGTATTTTGTAAAGCAACAAATATGGTCTCATTTCCTCAATAATAAGAGTATTTTTTGTTTGTTTGTTTGTTTGAGAGTGCTGCATCTTCTGAATCTCTCAGGCTCAGACTTACTATCCTGCCAGCAGGGACAGATTAAGGACATCTGAGAAACCCTTTCTCAAAACAGTAACCCTGTCGATAAGGAATTTTCTCCTGACAAACTTCTATTTTGCATAAAAGACAAAATATTAAGACTACTCCCCCCACACTATTCCCACTGCCACCCATTGCATGTTTTCTTTCAGGAATTCTAATCTGATCCCATACACAAATGCATGCCCTTGGCTGAATTGGATAAAGATCAGATACTCACAAAAGTAATCATAAAAACGAAAGAGTATCACATTCATTATGGTCTAAGCAGGTTTCCTTTTCCTAAACATTCATTTTGAACAAAATATTTGCAAGAACAACGAAACAATTTGGTACCGATGTTAAGTTACTTGTAAGTCCCAGGAGAAAAATATGAGAAAAATTGAATAGAGAAATGTTTGGAGATAGTTGTTAGAATATGCGTGCAGTTTAACCATCCAACAGCCATGCTGGGTTAATGTGTAAGGTTACTTTCTGAAGTTTGGGTCCCTATATCCATCTGGCAGGAGGGCATAGGATGCCCTGTTTTGGTTGGCGACATTTAAATTTAAAGGTGTTGTCTGTTTAATCTTCCCAGTCCCGAATTCATTGCTTCATATCCTGCCCACATTCCGTCACCTGCCCTTGACTTTGCCTGATTTAGTGGCGAGTAAGGCCTGTGTGGAAACGCTGCACAGTCAGCACTTACAGGAAGAAGCGAAATTTGTGGTGTTGGCTCTGCTGGTAGATAAACTGTAAGAAAAGATTGCGGTTATTAAAATAAAATCCTGACTGCTGGATGCCTTTGCCAAGAGGTTTATTATAATGGGATATGGATCTTGTTAATTAACTCAGTAAAAAGTAGTAAATCTAGAAGGTCCTCTCTGGAAAATATAGAAGTGACAATTTATGTGCTCTAAAGAGCATTATAAACTCATCAGCTTTTCACTTAAATATGCATTGTGCCTACAGCATGCTGGGTGTTCTACTGGTGCATGAGCTGCATTGAATACTTGATGGAGACTCTAGCATGTAACATTTAGAGTCCAGAGTGAGGACCCTAGCCCCAAAGAGAATTCTTAAAGGAAATATCAACACACAGTTTTATGACACTTGAAATTTCTGACCTAATTTGAGACCATCAAAATGATCAAGTGAAAAAGTTATTAGAGATTTTTCTACAGTAGGGGTTGGGAATAAGTGTGACTAATTTATAAATTTGTGCTCCCAAGGAGAGGTTGATGGGAGTCCACAGGGAAAGGAAAGGACAGCGAGACATGGTGGAGCCCCACAGAAGTGGCGGTCACGGCTACCCATCTCATGCAGAGTCCAGAGGGTGGAGCTGCTGAGGCCCTGAAAGTAACTCCCCTTTCCCAATGATGATCCTGTGGTAGAAATGCTGACCTACCATCTACTTAAAGAGATTCTGCCTTCCGAGTGTATCATAGGTGAGGAAATGCCAACAGAGAGGCCCTCTGCAGTGATGGCCGGGTCACCAGCACTTAAGAGGGGAGCTAGGAGGGAAGCAGTCAAAAGGGAGAGTCCATGCTAAGTACCACTGTACTCCGAGGACATAGCTAGTCCAGTTCAACTTTCTGGACATAGCATGTCCTTTTCTCTCCCTGAATTAAAGTTTGGAGCACCCAAATCTATAAGTAGTATTAGATGAAGAAGTGAGGAAAAAGGAGAAAAAGTTGTTTTTACCATTCCCCCTCTTCCAGGAATCAGGAAGCTGCTAAATCCAGACCTGTTTGATAGAAAAGATTTCACTTGAAGTGACTGTCAAAGTTTAGATCATTGCACATGATAGGATATTTTAAGTAACAAACTAAAATGATTTTCATGGAAGTGGGTGTCAGAATAAGCAGAACAATTGTCTGTCCTTTCAGGGTTAAGAAAGAGAAATTCTTCCTGAAGGTTGTTTAAATGAAGATTGGAAAATAAAAATGAAACTGTATCATAAAAAATTCTTCCACTTATTGCATGATGTCTTAGGGAAACCAAGAGTGTAACGTGGTCCTCGCACTCAAGTTAAAGCTGTAATGCCATAGTTAAAAGGAGACTTATGCTTAAATAGGTCTCAGTGGGAACTCTTGTTTAGCCAAGACAAAGAAGGGTACCATAACATTTCTTGGAGGATGCAGCAAAAACTTTACCTTGAAGGATGAAGCAGTGTGAACTCCAGCAACTGAGAAAAGAGTGGTAGAAGGAGTAGCATAGCTATTATGATGGATTTTTCCAGAAAGGATTTTGCTTTCACTTATTACCCCTCCCTGCTTTGCTGACATGACTTGAGCCAGAAAATAGACTGGAAAGGGGGAATTGTGAAGGCTGTTTGTACCTCTGAGCTTCCCGTGGGTTTTGCTTTCTGCTCTTCAGTCCTTTTTTCTGCCCTCCACTCCAACCTTTTAAATATCTGGAATGAAATTTTCTTTCATACACAGGCATCCTTAGCCTGGACTAGAGAGTAAAGAGATCCATGAAGAGTGTGACGCTCAGCAAGATTCTCCCGAATCTCATCAGAGGGAAGTCCCATCCTCCTTCCATACCTGGTCCGTGTCTTGATTTAGGAGGCTCGGTGGCTGGGGAAGAAATTGCTCACCATTTTGAACCCAGAGTGAATTATTATTTTTTCTCCTTTTATTTATCCTCTTTCATATTATTGATTGGGTATATTGTTTCCACTTATTTAGAAGTCTAAATTGGCTTTAAAATCATTGTAATAGCAATGTAACAATTAATTAATAATTTAAGTAGGATGTTGTATATAATTATTTTCAGATATGTTCACTTGTGGTATATATTGTATTCTTACAAAATTCCTAGAGAGGGAAATAATGTAGGTCATGAGAAGGCAGATGCTAACCAGTAATTCTTATATAATTGAGACTCTTGAGATTTTCCAAGAGGATAAATCAAACAGACACAAAAACATTCAGCAAAGAGCCAGAAGTGCTATGTGAACTCAGAGTGAAGGAATAAAGTTTGGACTGTTACAAACAAACAGAGAAGGGCTGTTTTATCCTATATGCCGCACGATTCCGGGCCTGCAGACCTAGGAGATTCAAATTCTTGAATTTGCAATAAAAATCAGACAAAAGAGCTCTGATTTTTCAGTTCTAAATCTTTGAACTTCAGCGCCACCTGAAGAAGAGTGGAGGGCTCTGCCCAGGGCCAACTCTGCTTCTTGGAGCCGGGTCTGCCAATCTCCAGCCCAACAACTATGAGGAAGTCATTCGGCATTTCCTGAGCTCCGTTTTGTCTTCTTGGAAAGGTCCTTTTCCATTTCAAAATGTTGTTTTTAGAATCAGAAAAGTTATTACATTTTACACTGTCAAACACTACACAAATACTACAGTTCTTATTATTTTAGCAACTGACCTGTTTTAAAAACCTGCATCTTGTGAGTCCTGGGTGTTGGAATTTTCACTTCTTACAAGTTGTACATTCTTGGGCAGGTTATTCAGTCTTTCAGGGTATCTGATTCTATATGTGTAAACTGAAACCTGTGTCTGTTCTGAAAGGTTATTATAAATGTTAGGAGGATTCTACACGTTAAGATTCTAGTTGAGGACCTGACACAGGCATTCAAACAGCAATACCAGTTTTTTTTTTATTAATCTAAAAGTACAGTCATGCATTGCTTAACAGAACTATTTCCTTAGAAATGTGTTATTAGTCTATCATTGCACGAACATTATGGATTCTCCTTCCCCTTCCCCTACCCCTTCCCTTCCCCTTCCCCTTCCCCTTCTCCCTCTCCTTCTCCTTCTGCTTCTCCTTCCTCTTCCCCGTCTCCTT
>RJWM01030662.1:0-23227 GCA_004363535.1 Dasyprocta punctata
GTCTTTGTCCCATGCATTATTCTGCCCTTGATCCCTTGCTAAAGTAAGATGTCAGGATGCACAGCAGTCTCTGTCTCCTTGAGGACCGCACTGATCCCTGCCCCAGTCCCACAGGTTACTCATGCTGAGCTGATGGGGGAAAATGATCTGTACAATTATTTTTTGAAAGAAATTTACATGTAGCACATCAATATGCAGCTTTTTCAAGATATTTGCATCTTTGCATATAAATCTGGAGGAAAGATGATTGATGGCATTTTCTGCATTCAAATAAGCAGTTATGAGGAAGTATTTTTGGCTTGGGAAGATTTCTTGGTTCATGGTAAATTTTAATTTCATAATAAACCTGTTCATAAGATAGGTTTTTCTAACATTTATAATGCTATGAGTTACAGAACTTCCTTAGATGAAATGTACTGAATTTTATGTATATACGCCTTCTAAATGTTGACATTGTATTTGGAGCTATTTTGCATTTATTTTAATTAAGATAAGGTTATTCTAAAATGTGTGCTTTTTTTGCAACCTGAGAATTCATCAGAGATCAGAAACCTGTGAAATTAGTTGTAGCTATTATTTGCTTGGGTGGTTTTTTTTAAAAGTGTATTTTAAATGTTTTTAAAGCTACGTGGAGGCATAATTATGTACCCTTTATTATAACTGGAGCATATCCTTATTTCAGGGACTGTATTATTCTTACTTCAAGACCATTGTGGAAGCGCCCTCATTTCTGCACGGAGTGTGGATGATCATGAATGATAAACTGACGGAATACCCTCTGGTCATTAACACATTGAAAAGGTTCAATCTGTACCCTGAGGTAAATTATTTCTCCCACTATGACTTTTTGGGTTTTCACAACTTTTTTTTATATTAAATGCTGATTTTAAATCAGAGATCTAATTCAACATCTTGAGTTTCATTTCATTGTTTAAAAGAAAATATATATCTTGGGAGGGGATATGGACTGCAGATTGTTAGAGGTTTTGCACAGCCTTTAGCTGAACCTGTGGGAACTACTACTACTGTGGTTGCCCTGTTTAGAAAACCGGACAGCTGTCCAGCCCTGGTGTGTCTCTTAGCACATGGTGGCAAAGGACACCCTGCTGACAGGGCTGTGACTCTGGTCTCTGCTGTGCAGTTGCCCTCAGTGGGTCTGCCCTGAGCAAGAGGAGTTCGGCTACCACATAATGAGTGAGAAGATGGAGGTTGCCACCAAGGTCAGGGATTCTTGCATATGTGTGCTTTTGAGCAGTGTGTGTGGCCATGGGCAGACTGATGTCACCGGAGTGCCACCACAAGGTGTAGACTATTTTTATGATGCCTTGTCATTTAAGAATACTTGTTATCTTTGTCCTCTGCTGTGTGTGCAGTCTGCTCTTGCCTGGGTAGCCCAGCATCCATGGAAATTCTGATGGTTTTCAGTCTTTTAAATATTCTAAGCAAAGCTGCAACATACATCCTCAAAGCTGAGTCCTTACCCACATCCTATTGTTTTAAACTAGAAAATTTGTTACCTGGAGCTGTTTGTTCAGGAAAATGCATACTTTCATGATTTGCATGTGTTGCCAGAACGCCTTCTGAGTAGGTTATTCTAATGGAAATCTTTACCAGCAGTATGTTTGGAAATGTTTATCTGCATCCTTGTTTGAAAGAAACTATAATTATTCAGTGTATTTCTTTCATTCGTATATATGATATATATGAATGTAGGCATACAAGCATTTCATAGCTATATAAATATAATTCATTTCCACCTTTAAAAATAATTACTTACTCATGTTCTTTGCATGTATTTCTGTTGGAATTTTGTAAGAGCTCATTGATTATGTACAGCATGTTAATATGCTGTACCATTAAAGGATTTTTCTTAGTTTCTTGTTTGCCATTTACCTATGTATACATGTTTTTTTGTACATAGAAATATTATATCTGAGAATCTTTTAATTTGTGTTTTCTCTTTTATGCATATATGTAAAAACCTCATTCTTTAAAATCCTAATTAACTTTTTATATTTGCTTTTTAAATGTATTTGGAATTTGTTTTAATCATAGTGTGGGACAGGAATCTAAACCTGCAATTTTACAGAATGATCTTCTGTGTACCCCAGCTCAGTGATGAGTGGTCCATCCTCTCCCCACCAATCTGGAGTGACTGCAGCCCTGCCAGGTGCTCAGTGTCACCTTGGGCCAGGGTCCTGGAGGTGGATGGACCGGGGGATGGAGATTGGCCTGCAGAAGTGTTTGGGGGAGGTGGCCTTGGGCTACACATCCCAGGGAGGATGAGGGGAATAGAATGAGCAGGAGGCCAGTGTCACAGCAGAGGACCCTCCCCCCACCCTGTCCCTGTTGCTGGGGGCTGCTGTGGAGTTGTCCTGTCTGACAGCAAGGCCCACCACCCTGTGAGCTATGCAGCTCTTTCTGTGGACTTGCTGGTCACGTGCTGGATGCAGGTTGCCCCGGGTAGAGGGTGTGACCTAAGTGACTTGCTGTCCCTAGTAGAGTCACAGAGGGTCTTGCTGGTCCCCCTGGGGCAGTAGGAGCCACCACAGGGTGGGGGTCTGCTGCTTACCACACCAGCAGGAGGGCGATGGTCATTATTCTCATGAGTCCTCCATCAGTATCACACTGCCTGAATTATTTTAAGTCATTCATTTTAATATTTTTTAGGATATATTTCTGTTGTCTTTTTTTTTATAAAGTTTAAACACTTGGTATTTTAATTAAGATAGCTTAATGCTTATGAATTAATGTGAAAGTTAGTTTATATCTAAAAAAATTAGTTCTATTCAAGTAGACACAGTATCTCTGTTCATGTCTTCATTTATGTCCCTTAGTAGAATTTCATAGCTTTTGAAAAACATACATCTTACAGGTTTCTTACTGTATTTTATCCTTACCAATGGGCGACCAAAGACTGATCAGTGAAAAATCCGTGTTGCAGTTGAGTCTCATTTATCTAGATATAAAGGGAACGAAGCCAGATGGATGACAACAGGAAAGGAAAATTTGAAGATGATGAAAATGTCTCCAAAATGTTCTAGTAATAAAAACTCTTTAGCTTAATATCTCTCTTACAATGCGTCTGTTTTCTTAATAATAGGTAATCTTGGCCAGCTGGTATAGGATTTATACTAAGACAATGGATTTAATTGGTGTTCAAACCAAGATCTGTTGGACAGTTACCAGAGGGGAAGGACTCAGTCCTATAGAAAGCTGTGAAGGTGCGTTGCTTTCTGTAACATTGCTTCCTCAGCTGTGCAGTGTGATAAGCTTGCCCCAGACTGAGTGAGAGAAACAGTAAACATTTGATCATGCTTATATTCTGCAAGTCTGAAATAGGGGCCGGCTGAAGCAGCCTTCACTTGTGTCCATGGGTACTGGGATGGCTGGGGAGGGGAGGGAGGACCAAGGCCACCCTGGCTCACGATTCATGAGCTGAGCTCCGCAGGCCATGCTCTGGGACAGGTCCATATGGCATTTCCACTGCGTTGGGGTTGTTTTTGGCAGGGCAGACACTGCAGAGTGATCAGGTTTTCCTGTGGCAGCTCCAGGCCCCAGACTGGATGGTGCATGGCCTCAGGCCTGAATCTACTCAGGCACTAGCTTTGCTTCTGCAACCCCACCAGGCTTAGAGCTGGGCACAGGCTCCCAGGTGCCCCAGGAGGGGCATCAGTGGGCTCACAGCCCTGCGTTGACCCACAGCGCCTGCCCCCGCTTCTCGTCTTGGGTCTGCACTCAGGCTGTGTTTACACACAGGAGCCCAGGCAACCATTTAATTGACCTGGTGAACATTTTCACAGTAAGTGCTATTTAATATAAATTGCCAGACATAGAAAGTCATTTATAGTTAGAACATATGTTTTATTTTTAAAGGATTGGGAGATCCTGCTTGCTTTTATGTTGCTGTAATTTTTATTTTAAATGGACTGATGATGGCATTATTCTTCATATACGGCACCTATTTAAGGTAAGTGTACTTTTATATGTGTTTACAAGATATGTTATAATATACATAATGTAATATACATAATTAGTTAATAGTTGTTAACTTATCCTTCAGTTTGATAGCAATATTTCTAAGATATCTCCTTGTAGTTTTAAATTTTATATTTGCCTAATTTTACCATTGGTATGGCCAACCACATTGAAAATAGTTTTAGAGACTTAAAGCAGTGTGAGGATACTTGATAAATTTTAAATATTTACAGGCATTTGAACATAAACAATTTGTATTGTGTACATAAAATATAATGGGAAAGACCACTCATTATTAAGTGATATGAATGGCCCTTGATTTTTTAATGTCAAAAAGAAGTATTTTGTATTCCGATAGTTAATAACTGACCTGATTTACTTCTCAGATAAGTATTCCTAGAACCAAAAGAGTTGCAAATTTTTAAGGGTTTTTTGTTTCTGTGTGTTTCTTTTGATAATTTATCACATGGTATACTGTTCGACCTGCTTGACCTTGAGAGTCTCTTCAGACTTTTCTTGCTGCTTCCTACTTTGTAGTACAGAAGTATGCACATACTTACGTGATTTCCAACTTGTGATAATGAGTTCCAATTGCTATTACCCATTACCTTCTTTTCTTTGAAAGCGCATTTCCTGTTTCATACTTCAAAGATCTATTGTTTCTAGCTTGAGTGCTTCTTGATAAATATTTATCGAACGAGAAAGCCATTAGAGCAATTTAAAATATATTTGCATATAGATTTAAGATATTTTGATGTTAATTATTTCTGACTTAAGCCTAAGAAATTTCTTTCCGTTATTTCATCGGGGAGTGTAAAATGAAAATGCTTGATTAGAAGAGGATGTGAAAGATTTTGTTTTTGGAATAAGACATGTAACAAGAGCTTACCCAAAAGAATGTGGGAGCTGGGAAAGGAGGCCACCCTGAGGGACCACGGGCCAGTGTGGCCCAGACACAGCCAAGCGAGGGACCCTCGGTGGGTGTGTTCATTCTGCCGAGTGAGCACTGCACGTCTGTCTTGCAGACACTTACCACATTTGGGAGATTAGATTTCAAGTGAAAGAAATTAAAACTTGAAACACAGTGTAACTGCTAAATTGCTATAGTTACGCTACTTTTTAATTGAAAGAAGAATCTCTAAATGCTTGTTAAAATGTTAAAATACCCATTCACATAGCCTCCTGTACAACTTGTTATAAACTTGACATGAACGGCTGAAGGTGTGGTGTCTGCTGAAGGGAGTATTGGTTCTGGTTTGGTTAGGGGTTCTTGATGTTTTGGGGCTTAACCTGGGCCTTCTCAGTCTTTGGGCCCACCTGTCCCTGGTAGGCATTTTTCTCCCTATGCAGGGAATGCATATAGTTATTCAGTCAGTGTGCAAAGTGCACACCATGCAGTGTCTTTTTTTCAGACTGTGTTTGGATTCAGTGGTGTGGGCATGGAGCACAGGTCACAAGTACCTGCGTAGAAAATACGGAGACAGTAGGATTAGTGTTGGAATTCCAGAGGAATGAGGAATTTGTTCTGCATGGAGGAGCCTTGAGCTTGATCTTTTAGAACTGGTGGATTTTGCACAGGTGGAAATAACTTTCAGGGGAGAGGCATCCCAGGGAGAGGCACGGTGGCAGGTGGGATGTGGGAAGCAGGTAAGAAGCTGCCAGTGTGCTAGGATGCATGTTTTGGGGGGCTGCGGTGGGTGATGACAGCTGGTACAGTGACTGGACTGCAAGAGGAAAAGCCGGGAATGCCAAGCTGGTTAGATCTGTTCCAGAGCCCAAAAAGGAAATCAGACTTGACCAGTAGAGGGACAGGATTAGGCTGGGCTGTGATCTCACAGGAGACTCACCTGCTCCAAAGTCAGATGGTGAGTACCCAAGCATTTATTACATTGCAAGGCTTAAAAGTGAATTTAGTGGGCTGATTCCAGCGAGGTTCTATACATGAAAAAAGAATATAAAGGTAAATAGTAAATTATACCATATTTAATAGGTGTCGGAAAAAACTTGTTTGTTATGGACGTGTGTGTGCTTGACCAACTGTAATATAAAATTTTATTTTAGAGTTACAACAATCTGTCTACTGCTTACGGTGGTGCAAAGCAGTGACATACTTCAGCATTGGAGTCTTTTTAGACAGCTGTCTCTGGTTGCCTTCCCAGGGGCCAAGGCAGCCTTGTATAGCTCCACCCACTTCAGGGCTTTTGGACCTGCCTCTGTGGCTGCAGTAGCGTCGGACTCTTCTTCATTTTTCTAGCCCTACCTTTGTAGTTTTTAACTTCTCTTCACCTTAAATAATCTCCCTTCACCTTATCCAAAGGCATCTTTGAGCACAGAAAAGAAAAGCCAAGTCCATTTCTCCTACTCTAATCCCTGCTCAAGGCAGTCAGCAAGAGGAGTTCAGTGACACTGTTCATGAGGAAGTGTAGGAGTTTTGCCCACCTACAACCAACCTTGCTGTTCTGCAGGGGACGCCAGCTGGGTGTCCTTGCATTCAGTTCAGTTCTGACTCTCTCTCTCTCAGTGATCATGTCAAATTCCACAGGTTGAGGACTCAGTCCCACAAATGCCATTTTGCGTGGCAGAAACAAGCCTTAGGCCATTTTTGTGTTTTGTTTTTTGACCTGTACCTCCTGCTACCATGGCTGTAAATTGGAGTTCCCATGACCCCCTTCTTGGATTCAGTTGATTTGCTAGAGCAGCTCACTGAACCCCAGGAGATACGTTTGATGAAGGATCTGGCAAAGGATACAGGTGGAGAGATGCACTGGGTGAGGCAGATGGGAAGGGGCGTGGGGCTTCATGGCCTCCTCCAAGCAACACCCTTCAAGAACCTTCGTATGTTGAGCTCCTACAAGTCTACAAGTTCCAGGAACTCAGTCCTCTTGTCTTGTTTGTTTTTTTTTTGTTTTTTTTGTTTTTTTTTTTGGTCTTTTTGAGACAGGTTCTTCCTATGTAGTTCAGGCTGACCTTGGGCTCACTTTGTAGCCCAAGCTGGTCTCCAATTTGCACTGGTCCTCCTGCCTCAGCCTGCCAAGTGCTGGGATTACAGGAGTGCGCCACTACGCCAGGCTAGTCCTTTTGTCTTTTTATGGAAGCTTCATTGTGTAGTCATGATTGATTAATCACTCACTGATTTTGATCAATTTAATCTTCAGCCCCTTGCCCTCCCTGGAGGAAAAGCCCAGCCTTTAACCCTGCCCTGGTCTTTCCTAAAAGCTACTTAGGGTCTGCCAGCTACTGATTGGCTCATGAGCATCCAGAATACTCTTCACTTTAGAGAGTCCCACAATCTCACAGCCCATGCCCAGCTGAGCTGATTCTTGGACTAATGGGGCACTGTGGTCTCAAGAAACTGGGGCTCTTTCCTTGCTCCCCAAGGACAGAGCTGTAAATGGCACTGGTTTGCGGATCCTGTGTATTTTATGTTGAATAAAATTTCTTCTCTTTCCTGGCAGTTTTTTAAATTGCATCTCTAAATGTTCTCAACATGAAGTATTTGTAGAGGTTTTATGTTACTACTTCTCACTGTTTTCTTTCTGCTTGGTTGCTTTAGTCATCCTCCTAATTTTATGGGTGGGATAAAGTTTCAGACTTGTTAAAATATGAGTTAAAAATAAAGAGGAGGATAATCTAAAATTATGTTTAGAGCTTTTTGAAATATAAATTGTACTATATGTTTAAAGTTGAGATTTGTCTGTCAGATTAGAAACTTGTAGGGCAGGCTAAGGATGTAATTTTTTTTTAAATCCCAGCATCCTGTTTATATTAAAATAATGCAATAATAAAAGTTTTCAGAAACCAAATAGCCAGTCCACTTCACCGAAGTGAAACCATAAGGGAAAATGGAAAAGAGCCACATGGTGTGCCGGACCAGGCTGCCAAGCTCTGACTCAGGATGAAGGCAGATGTGTTTTGCAAACACAACCTATTCATGGTGTAATTCTTTTTCTGAAATTCTCAGTCTTCAGCATTTCTTTTAAATAGCCATTGTTAATTATTTTTTATAGTAGTATTGTTAGTACATAGTCTCCTTTACTTATTTCATAAGATAATCTGGTATTTCTAAGCAACTGATGAGTGGCCTCTGGAAACCAGTGTCTTAAGTTTGGAACTTCCCCATAGTTTAGAGGAAATTACTGTAGATGTAGGATGTGAAATTCTCTGATTGATAAATACCAGAAGCTTTTCTTGTTGGGCCCCAGGGGCAGATGTCAGGCAGGTAAAGAGAACCTTTTATTCTAGGCAGTTTAGTTTGATTTTAATGTTACTCTGGAGTTTGGGGTAACCTCTGTCTAGGTCATTGTGCATTATAGAGTGACAACAGTAGACTGTGTAATGTATTTCACAATTAATACTTTACTCCTAAGCAGTGGGGTGCTGGGTATGTTTTATAGTTAGCTCTCTGGAACAGATCCATAAGTACATAAAGTGTATTGCAACTTTTACTGATATGAAGGATGTGTGCAAATAACAAGATTTCTAAAGAGGATGTTTTTCATTCTTTTTGGATATATTACACCAGAAATACTCTGACTGGCTTGAATAAAAGAGGTATGCGATACTGGGACACAGAGACTTGAGCAAACAGAGAGAGGAAGCTAAGTGTTTGAACTTCATGAAAACAAAGTGAGCACTGGAAAGCCCTCCCACCAAGGAGGCTGTCGTGTTAGCCAGTTTTTCACTGGTGTAACAGATGCCTGAGGCATTCAGCATAGGATTCCTGGCTACAGTCAGGGGCACCATTGCTTTGGGCTGGTGGTGAGGTGGCCCATGATGTAGGGAGTGTGGTGGACAAGATGCTTAACTCGTGGTGGCCTGGAAGCAGAAAAACTGGAGGAAAGGGTGGGATCTTGTAAGCTTGCTGAAGAGCACATCCCGGGCATGCAGAGGTTACCCTGGGCCACGGCTCCTAAATAGCCACAGTCTTCCTGTAGCACCCAGGGTGGCCAGGCCTTTGAAGACATCCAGGGCTACACCGTAGTATCCTCTTTCTGTGCTGTCTCACCTGCCACTCCATTTCTTTCTTGTCTCCCTTGCTTCTGTGATAGAGATTATGTCCGTATGTACCCGTGTGGGTGTCATTGTGTATGCCTGTGCATGCATGTATGTGTGTGTCTGCAAATGCTGCATATGCCCCAGAAATAGTTATATGTGATCCCAAGTTAGTTAGTTTTAGTCATTTGAGCTGACCTTGGACTTGGGAAGTAAAACTGGAGGGTATTTCTTACAGTAAAGAGCAAGTTAGGGCAGAATCTGCCCTGAAGTGGGGAAGTCATTGCAAGGGGCTTTGGTGTGCAGCCACTCCTCCTTTGGTGCTTGTGCCCATCCCCACTGGTGAAACTGTTTGCAGTTGTCCTGATGTCTGGTATCATGGCTCCTCCCTGCCTACTGACCCGGCCTCCTCCACCACACCGCTGTCAGGGATGTGGCTACCTGGCTCAGTGGTGTGTGTACCCACCAAGGAGGAGGCTGGCTCTATCTTAGTGTATGTTTCCTCTCGAATTCTCCCATGGGCGGGTTGCTGCTTGCGGGGCAGAGTTCCCACAGCTGGGGTCAGCATTTGGTTCAGCCTCTCATCTTCTCTAGTTTGTACTTGTTTCTCCTCTTGGCAATTTTCCCCCATCTGTTCTGGCTTCTCATCATGGTAACAGTACCTGTGATACACAGGAGGACAGGTTCATATTGGCTTAGTTCTCTCGAAGTTCCAGCCCATGGCTCCTTTGTCCTGTTGCTCTGGGCCCTATGGTGAAACAGCGATAACACCACAAGGATCATGTGACCTGTTTACCTCACAGTGGCCTGAAGTAAGAGAACACCCAGGGCTAGCGTTCCAGCATCCCCTGCAGTGGCCCCAGTGACCTAACTTCTTTCCAGGAGCCTTACCTCCCAGTGCAGCCCAGCCCCCCAGCAGCACTCCTGGATAGTGACCAGACCATCAACTTGTGACCTGCGGGACACTGAAGATGCAAACTGTGGCACCATCCCCTAGGAATTCCTGTTTTGGCTTGTGTCTAGGTGTCCCCCAAAGCCTCAGGCAGACATGGGTGGGACTTTTTCAAAAGTGGCTGGATTTTGAGTGTGAGGTGCAATGCTAGGATTAAGGGTGTTAGGATTAAGGGTAGGTAATTACTGAATCACTGGTTGGTTTGGCACTGCCCTAATCCCAATAGCCTCGATACAATATAAAGGGCAGAAAGAGGTGTGTCTTGTCCCTTGCTTGCTCATTCTACTACCTTTGCCCACCATGAACTGTTTCTCCTCTGCAGTGCCCCTTTGCCACACCATCCTGCCTTGGAGCCAGCCAATTATGGACTGAAACCTCTATAAACTGTGAGCTAAATAAAGCTTTCCCTGTTTAATTTTGAGTGTTGAGTACTTTGTCTCATTAATGACAGAAAAGTAACTAAGACAGATTTCGGTACCAAAGAAGTAGGGTCATTGCTGTGATTATACCTGATCCTGTGGTTTAGGAACTTTTGAAAACTGGCTTGTGGGAAGAGGAAGAGTTGAGAAAGGTTTGGAGATGCCAGCTGAAAAAGTACAGCTGGCATGCCTTAGGCTGTACTTGATGGGAGATTCTGGTCAGAGATAAGACTACCAGAAGGCTGGTGGAAATGATGCCAGTAAAGATCAGGCTTAGGAGGTTAGTACTGGGAAGAACAACTGCATTGGCTGTTGGACACCAGAACATGTGTGTGATGGCTTGGCAGAAAGTTTGTCTGTATTTTTCTAATGTCCAGAGACTTGCTTAAGACTAAGATTAAGGGTGGTGGACTAATTAATCTTGCAGAAGAAATTTCGAGGCAGTCTAAAGTTGAGGTGGTAGCATGGCTATTGTTGGGGGTTTTTAGCCCGATCTATGTTGAGAACCAAGAGCAAAGAGCCCAACAGGATGATTTAAAACATTGTAAGTTTAGCCAGAAAGCTCCAATAAAGCTGTAAACTGCAAAGATAGAACTGAGGAAATCTCAGTTGCTGAGAAGGAACAGAAAAGTAGAAAAGATGGTCTGAAGGCACCACAAAAAGCAGCAAGTCTCGATCTTTTGCAGCCTCACAACTGCAGAAGTGAAAGACTTTGCTTTGAGGTGAAAGTTGCAGAGTGTTAGGTTTTTTGAAGCGGTTGAGAGGCAAAGGGAGAGAGAAAGAGTCCTTTATTGCAGGCAAGGGAGGGTTGCAGAAGAGTGCAAGAGTCCCTCTGACCAGAACAAAGGAGTGATTGGGCTTTTATCAGGTCTGGTGGGAGGGGTGGGGGTAGAGTTGGGGAGGCGGGAGAGGTGGCATATTAACAACTGACTGGAGGAGCCTTGGCATGCACGAAAGAAGAGACAGGAAGTTTATTTTTGGGCTGAGGGGAGAAGAAAGAGGAAGTTTATAAGTTGTTGTTTTTTGGCTCCTTCACCATGTTGGACCATCACCATGATGACTCAGTGAATGTCATATGGGCAGAAACCCATCACAGAGCACCATGTTCCAGAGTGGTGGCAGCATACAAAATTCACTCCTCAGAATTCAATTCAGAG
Organism: Dasyprocta punctata; assembly: GCA_004363535.1. Lineage (NCBI taxonomy): Eukaryota > Metazoa > Chordata > Mammalia > Rodentia > Dasyproctidae > Dasyprocta > Dasyprocta punctata. The sequence continues at coordinate 11,499 of RJWM01030662.1, forward strand.
TGCCCAGCAATCTAGGCACTCAACCCCTATAGCCAAGAGAGGAAAGCCAGGCTGCTGCTCCAGCTGGCAGCAGACCTCAGCATCATCCACATGGTGCTGGTTTTAGGTGTATTCAGAATGCAAGAGTTCTGAGGTTAGAAAGGCTTCCACCCCATTTTCAGAAGGCCTGGGAGGCCAGGCAGTATGCTGCTGAGAGGGTGATATGTGAAGTTTAGAGTGTGAAACCAAAGGTGCAGTGTAAACCCCAGAAGTTTGGAGAAGCCAGGAATGTGGATCATCTGAGGAAAACTGCAAGAAAGGAGCAGAGCTACTCCAAGAGAGAAGCCATGGGAGCTACAACTACCAGAAGTACTATAGGGGCAGAACCACCCAAACCCTTTGGAGTTCACATCTTGTCACAGATTGCCTTGGATGCTGCACATGGAACTATAGAACTTAATGTGTGCTCTTTTGGATTTTGGACTTGCTTTAGTCCCATTCCTTCATATCCCATTTATACCTTTTTGAATGGAAATGTTTATCTTGTGCCACTGAATGTTGAAAGTGTTTAACTTTCTTTTCATTTGTATAGGGGCTCACAGCTAAGAGCTTGTCTTATAGCTCAGAGGAGACTTGGGACTTGAACTTTTTAACAAGGCTGAAACTGTTAGGATTTTGGAAACTCTTGGATAGACTAAATGGTTATTGCATAAAGAAATATGCTTGAGTCTTTGGGAGGCCAGGGGCAAAATGTTATGGCTTGTGTCACGATGGCTCCCAAAGCCTCATGTAGTCATAGGTAGGACTTTTTCAGAGATGGCTGAATTTAGAGTGTGTGATTGAGTTATGGTGCAATGCTAGGATTAAGGGTGCTAGGATACAGAGTGGGTGATTACTAAATCAGTCCACTGATTGGTTTGGCCCTGCCCTAATCCTGGTAGAATGAGTACAATATAAGGGTCAGAAAGAGTCTTGTCTTCCCTTCCTTACTTGCTTTGGTGTCTTCTGCTTGCCATGGACTGATTCTCTTCTGTGTTGCCCCTCTGCCAAACCACCCTTCTTTGGAGCCAGCTGATTATCGACTGAAACCCCTGCAAACTGTGAGTGTAATAAACCTTTCCCCCTTTGACTTTGGGTTTTGGGTATTTTGTCTCAGCAACGAGAGCAAAGTGAAGACAAACTCCCATCGCTGCTCTCATATGTAACTTGGTGTATTTGAACATTCTGGGTTGGTACTTGGCTGATTAGTTGTTCAGCACTGAAGTTTGGATTTGAGAACACTTTCCTTCAGAATTTTGAAGGCCTTGCTCTTGTTCTGCTTGAGGCACTGCTATCAAGACATTCCTGTTCCTTGTGTTCCTCTGAGTCTTAAACCTTTGGATGTGACCTTTCCTTTGTTTCCTAGAAGACTGGAAGATTGTAGGTTCTTCTCTTTGCTGTGAAATTGCATGCTGGTGTGCCTTCATACATATCTGCTTCTGTTTATTTTGGACATTTGATGTGTTGGTTCAGTTTTGTAAGTTATGTCTTTAATTTCTGAGAAATTTTCTTTATTTTTTCACTTATTTCACTCTTTTTTCCTAAAACTTTTATTATTTCAATGATACATTTTTTAGTCTTCTAGTGTTTACGTCTCTTTCCAGTTTTAATCTTTTTGGCTTTGTTTTATTTTCTAGGAATTTCGTCAGTCTTATTTTCCCAACCCTTCCATGGCATTTTTCATATCTGGTATCATGCTTTTGATTTCTAAAGATTACTTGTTCTGCGAATATTTTTTAGAGTAGTACTTTATTTTCATTTCATGGAGTTGTATCTCTGAGTTATAAATGATATTTTTTCCCCTCCCTGATAATCCGGGCATCTTCTAGCTTGCTCTTTGATCTTTTGGTCTCCACCTTCTGTGTTTGGGGTGTTTCTTAGACCTCTGGCAACCTAGGCTGCTCTGGTTAAGACTGGAGGACAGAGCAGTGCTGTCTGTATTGAGGGTTGGCCTTGTTAATGTTAAGTTTTCATATAATTTGAGTAAATAATACAAGAAGAATTTAAAGTGACTGCTAGTTATTTGGTTTGCCTTTAGATTTAAAAGAAAATATATCATAACAGATTGCTCTTGAGCTTGTAATAAGGAGCTGAAGTGTTTTATCAGGACAGACCAAGGTCCCTGCACGAGGTGACTAGGTAGGGGAGAGGACTTCCGTGAACACACGTCTTCTATCTGAGAACAGGCGTGTTTGCAGAGCGCCCAGGAGAGTGCCCGCCTTCAGGGAATACTTTTTTGATAGAATGAAATGAATTAATTATGGAGAGACACTTAACTTACAGTTGTCAAACAGGAAAGCACAATGGAAATAAGTCACCTGTCATAGAAGCTTTGCTAACATTTACCAGTGTAGGAAATCCAAAGTTTCCCCTCTGCATATTCTGATTTTTGCTGAAGGTTATTTTTGTATTGAAGAAATGCATGTTTAACTCATTACATGGGAGCCTTTAGTTTAGGCTCTTTGTAATCAAACTCCGTGAATCCTGTCGTAAATCACAGACTGGGATTTGAACACAGTCCAGCCTCCTTAGTGTATGCTCTCCTACCTTTGTAAAAGCATCATGAATGTTCTTTTTTGTAGACATTAAATTATCAATAGCTTTAGTTAATTTGTATTAAAGATCCTGAATACTGAAAAAAAACTTTATTCCATTTCCAAAGAGTGGCGTTCATGTTTTACTAAGCAGTTTAATAAAGGTGTCTTTACCCTAAGTGGCACTTCTGAGAGCTCCACCTATGACTTACCCTCCTATGTACAGTAAAGGCTTCTTTCCTAAGTGCTGTGGCCCCGGGCTTCGCTGTTCTCCTGGGAGTACTTCTCTGTACATTGCCTAGCTCAGATGGACACCTGCGAGTTTATTCTTTCTAATATTTCCATTTAATCAGGAGGTCTTTTGGCTCTAGATTTCAACTATCACATGTGTGATTTTGTAATCACTGTAATAGTTTCCTCATCAGTTAATTTTTTTGGAATCACTTTATTGATACTTTAACTACTGTAAAAATTGGAGCGAAAGTAACAGATTGTGCCATTTCTGTTCCCTCGAGTGTCTGTTTTCTCGATGGCATCTTCCCCCAATTTGGCGTCTGCCATCTGTAATTGTGCCCGTGCTCCACTCTTTTGGATAGTTTGGCAGTGGTTGCTTCAGTCTGTTTTTTGGAAAGTACCTTTTCCAGTGGGTTTCAAGCCAAGGTTAATAAAATTTACTTTTTAAATTCTTCAGGTGGTAGTAAGAATTCTGTTTTAATATTATCTGGAACACTTTTATGTTCCTCATAGTCATTTATCTAACAAATACTGATGGTTCTCCAAATGAGTTTATGGAACAATTTTCTTTTTATTAATGTTCTATACAACTGAGTATATTACTTATTGCAGGTTCGAGTGTCCTTTATCCAAAATGGTTGGGAAAAGAAATATTTTGGATTTTTTAAAAAAATATTTTCATATATATACATATATATATACACACACACACACACACATGAATATGTACGTACATATACATGTAGATATATATGTGAAATGTATGTGTATATGTGTAGATGTGTGTGTGTGTATATATATGAAATGTGATACCTTGGGGATAGGACCAGAGTCTAAACATGAAATTCTTTTATGTCTCATTAAATCACCTAACCTAAATAAAATCTTGTATTTTCGTTCTTTTGTAAATGTGACGAAGTTGGTGTTCATTGAACTGTTTTACGTCTGGTATCCAGTAAGTACCCAAAAAGGTTTGGATTTGGAGCAACTTGGAATTCAGATTTTTGGATGAGGGATATTTTACCTGTAGTAAATTTTCAGTATTTTTGGTCCCATCCATGTCTTTTTGCATCGTTTGACTTTTCATGATGAAACACAGCACCAGCTCCTTGCCCCATCTGTCTTTCCACCCCATCTCTCCCTCTGTCCAGAGAAAATCTCTTTCACATCCGGGAGCAGTTGATGTGTAAACCAGAATTCACCACTGTGTTGTCCTGATAATATAAATATTGCACGCTGGTAAGGCACATAGTATAAATAATTATTGATAATTTAAAATTTTTCCCACAGCTAATAATTGTAGTTTGTTTTCTTGAAATTTTCTGTATACCAATTAATTCCTCTTCAGATCTACAGCTGTGCTATAAACACTTATTTCTGCTTCACCAACTATATAAAGTCCATGGTTTCAGTCCTCCAGGGACCGTGGGCTGACCCCCGTGCCCCATGTCTTCTGGACTGGTTGTCACCTGCCCGCTGCCCTCCAGAGGCTCCGCTTTTCGTCTTGTGTTGGGCCCGTGCTGCTGGCTCCTTGTGCCGGCCTCTTCTCATCTACTTCTTTGTCTTGGAGGATCACATTCTTGGCTGGTCCCCAAGCCAGAGCATGTGGAGGTCCTTGTAAACACGTGCATCTTGCGTGTTTGTACTTTCTTTTACTGCTTTCTGGATTGTATTTTCCCTCAAATGTTTGAGGACTTTGTTCCATGCCTTCTAAGGTGAAGCCCAGCTTTTCAGAAGCCTGGTGCTCGGGTGCCCTTAGTTCCTCCTGTCCGATAGCATGCAGGTTCATCCTTTTCTCCTCGTTGCCCTAAGGGTGGCAGTGTCCTAGGTGAGGTTTTAGCCTCTTTGAAGGAAGGCCTGGGCCCCACCTGTCTGGGTGTTCATAGTCTTCAGTTTGGAGGAATTATTTCCCTAATCTTATTTTTTAGATGATTTTTCTGCTTCATTTTTTCCCTCTTTTCGAAATCCTATTTTTTGGAAATGGGAAATTTGAGGTTAAAATATGATTTTCTTAGTTTTGTTTTCGCCCTTACTTTGCTGTTACGCGTTATTCTCCCTTCTGTGAGACTTCCCATTTTCCGAAGACTCTCAGGGTTGAAACCCTCTTCCCCTCTACATGGTCCACGTTATTTCCCGCTCCCCGGGGGTGTTTGATTCTGTGTTCACTGCGGAGCATCTCGCAGCTGGTCATCCTGGTCATCCAGTCGAGCGTTCATATTTGAGGAGGGAGCTCCTCCGTGCTGGTGGAAGGGTGGACAGGACTTCCCAGTGGGCAGGTTTGCTCAGCAGTGGTCCCAGGGGAGCGCCTTCCCTGGGAGCTCTTCCTTCCTGCAGCCTCATGAGCCTGTGCCTGCAGCCACCGCACAGGGAAGGAGCCAGGGGACACTTCCCGTTCTCACACACCTGGGACCCATGTACGTGCTCCTTGAGGCAGTGTCCAGAGCGCTCCCTCTCCTATCCCCTCTCTCTCACTGAGGTCGCTTTTCTTTTTTTCCTTTTTTTTTCTTTTTCTTTCTTTCTTTCTTTTTTTTTTTTTTTAGGTGTTCAGGATTGAACCTAGGCACTTCTCACTACATCCCTAGCTCTTTTTATTTTTTGCTTTATGTCAAGTTCTTGCCAACTCAGTGAGCTGCCCAACCTGGCCTCCAACTTGTGATCCTCCTGCCTCAGCCTCCTAAGTGTGTGGGATTTTACTTGCACTCCATACCTACACCTAGTGCTGAGGTGACTTTTGCTGAGAACTTTCTCCTGATCTATTTGTGGACCTACCCACATTTTGTGCCTACTGCTCAGTATCCCTGTGGCCACGCTGGTCTGCACCATCTCCTCCTTACCTTGTGAGTGTGTCCCTTCCTGCTGTCTCCTTGGCTCCCCACTGTCGCTCAGCACAGGTAAGTGATGCCTCCTGGCCCTTGCACAGCACTGACAGCTGGCAAAGCTGCACATCTTCCACACACAGCCGGCCTCCTATGGAGCATGATGGATGCTACTGCTTCTCATTTCCTGAGCTTCCCTGTTATCTTCTCTGGCCCTGGAGCCTCAGAGTGGCTCCTCAGAGGTTGAGAACATATTTTTTTTACAACTCTTATTTGCAGATTTGTTACTGGAGCCTGTAAACCAGTCTGTCTGTGAACCCTCTTTTTAGTCTTGCTTCGTGTCTGTCCCTCTTCACCTCTGTAGTGCATAACCCTCATAATGAGTTACCAGCCTGCCTCCCCCTAAGCTGACCTGGTTACCTGGGAAGCACTTGGTGCTCTTTTTGGCCTCTGGCAGAATCCAATAGCTTTTTTTTTTTTTTTTTTTTTTTTTTTTTTTTTTTTTTTTTTTTTTTTTTTTTTTTTTTTAGCAATTTCTACTCTTCCATTTATTTCAAGGAAAAATTGAATTTATTGTCTTTTATGTCAGTTTTACTCCCATTATTTTAGCTGATTTTTTTCTCTTTTTTGTTTTAAATCAAGCATTTCCTATTTATTCAGACTTCTTTTTTTCTTTTTCGAGGTTCTAAAAATGTCTCAGATAGGCTGTGAATTACATGGTCTCCAACTTTTCCAGCTACATGTTTTTTTGAATGTTCTGTTAACTTGGCCTGCTACCATATCTTTAACCAAACCCATTTGGTCTAACAGTTGTACATGAATATTTAAAACATAAGTATTTTTCTTTCATATGCATAAATTGATGAAGATATTGATTGAAAATATTGGCACCTGTCCTCCCAAACCTGCCCCCTGTTACACCCTCAGTGGCTTAGCAAGTTACACTTCCGGCCATACAGAGATCCACGTCTGACCCCTAGGAGATGTCCCTGGGTTCCTCCTGTCCTTCCCAGGCCAGCTGCCTGTCGCAGCTCTGATGACCCTTGGAACAGCTCCAGGGCCCATCTTCTCTCAGTGTCACCGTCACTGGAGGATGGCCCAGCATCATTTCATAGGTGGCCTCAGCCTCTCCAGGCCACTGCCTGTGTGACTTTTGCACTCGAGTCACTGTGACAGACAGTGCAGAGGAAGATTTGTGAAAGGAGTCTGGGGGCATCTCTGGGCCGGACCCTGCCAGCACTTGGGACATACTCCGTGTCTGGACGTGGCGCTGAGAGGGCGATGGCCGTGAAGGGTGTGTGGAGGGCGGTAGTGTGATTGGACTTGTTTTTAAGGATTGTGGAGAATGCTCTGGAGAGGTCACAGGCCTGGCAGCAGAGGGCCTCCGGAGGGTGTCACCTGGAGGGAGTGTGGCACGGGCAGGTGCGGGGAGTAGGGCGTGGGGAGTACGTGTGCTCCCCGCTGGGAGATGGTGCTATTTCCAGCAGCAGCCGCAGGAGGCCGCTGTGTGGGGCTGTGGGTGTGGAGTGGGGCCGTCGCTAGAGGAAGCTCTGGTCGTGAGGAAAGGCCTCTTAATTCTGCCTTTTCCAAATCACTCATTTTCTTTTTCTTGATCATAATAAGAAAACGCATTCCAGAGTATTTAATACAGGTTTGAATCAACGGTGGTTGCTTTTTTTCTCTCCAAATGTTGGATTTTGAGTGTTTCATCATTCTTTTACAAGTAGAGCTCAAGTCTGGATGATGAATGAAGCCTGTCAAAATTGGGTGATGGATTTGAATCTTTACAACTCTAGCGGTAGGAAAGAAGAGGGATACAGAATTATTAAACACCAGAACTGGAACGTGCTTTTAAGATCTAAAAAGACTTAAAACTGTTTTTAATTTTTAAATTTTATAAAAAATTGTGTTTTTAATTTTAGGTTTTATATTCCTTCATTTCATGTTTAAGGAAGTTGAGACTCAGAGTTGCATGACTGGTGTGAGTAAATTTATTTAGTGTTTAGCAAGCATAGAGGTGTGACATCTGTGCAGTGAGAGCTCTCCTATTCTCTGATAGTTGGTGGTCATGTTGCAGAAGGCCCTTGCTATCCCCTGGGGAATGCTAAAATACCAGCTGATCACTGTCCTGGAAAAAACTGTTGAAACAATTTTCAGTATTGTGATTATTGCGTCTTTCTTTTCAGCAAAATTAAATGACTTGTGAGGTAGTCCAGGAACAGGATGGGAGAGAGTTCAATGTCAGGGACACTACCTTTTATTTATGGCAAGTTCAGTCACTAAGTAATAATGGTGACTCAGAGTAGTCCCTATAGAAAAGCAAATTCATTCTTCCCTTCTTGAGTTGTGGGGTGTAAAGAGTGGCCAGAAAATCTGCCCCCACCATTCGGGAGGTGAAACCCCGTCAGCGTAGGTTCCTAAAAGAAGCCGGATCAGCACCTGTGTTTTGGTGACTGGGTGTCCAGGGTTGCGGCACCGTGGCTCTGGGGAGAGATCTGCCCAGCTGAGGGAATGGAGTCGGCCTCGGCAAACAGCTGAGATTGGGTCAGCAAACTTTATCTTGGGCTTTTCTAACTCTCTTCCTTTACTCCGCCATTTAAAATATTAAAGTTATAAAATTTTGATTTTGCTTTCCTTTTGTTCCAGTGAAATTTTAAAAGGGAATTTTATATTACAGTCTCAAAATTTTTTCATCTTTCTTGTGTTGTAGATTGTTTTGGGATATAGTCAGAGAATGTGGTGTGTTTGTACTTGCTCTTGGGCCATTTAAAGAAATACATGTCTTTTCTGTACAAAGTACTATGTATTTTCACAAAATCAAGTTTGTTGAGTATCTCCTTCAAATCCTTGATTTATTCTCTTTAGCTTCATGCCCTGCCAAATTCTGAAAGTGTTAAAATACTCTGCCATAGTCAGATTTTATCATTTTCTCTGTATGTCTAGAAGGTTTAACTTTAGGTATTTGACTACTATATTGCTTGTCGATATTTTTTTATTTAAGAAATGCAATTAAAATTGAATAAATGAAGAGAGAAATAATATACAACTGAATGGGCAAGTCACTATTCTAAAAATGAGATCCTTCCTAATTTATGTCATTCTGACCAGAAACTCAGCAGTTTATTTTTTATTTTTATTTTTGAAGAGGTGACTGGTTAAGGTGGTATGTATGAAAGTAAGTTGCCAGGAATTACTTAAAAATTCTTTCAAAAATGAGAGTAGTTGGGGGTGGGGAGACTTTCCTTATCATGTGTTAAAATTGCCAACCTATTATAGTAATATAAATAGTGTATGATATAAAAAATACAGAATCAAACTGACTATAACAGAACAGATTCTAGCATTGTAAGAAAATAATATATATTACAGGCTAAATTTCATGTTGCCGGGAAAATAAATGTTTACTTGTAATGTTAGCATAATTGGCTTTCAAAGAGAACAGATTAGGGTTCTGCAGATGAAAGATCTAAGCAGAAAATGCCACTGTACTAGAAATTTTAGAGAGCAGTCTAATTTTGAGAAGGGGAGGACCTTCACAGACCTGGCAAGGAGTGGAGGAAGACATAAAGGAAAATGTTGACATACTTAGCTTCGTAACATTAAAAATGTTCTTCCTGGCAGAATATACCTTAAATTATTTCAAAAAACTTTGTCACACATATGACAGCTAAAGATATGTTACCCCCAGTCTTTAAATGGGGAAGCAGATAATCCAGAAGAAAAAGAGACAAGTAGGCCATGAACAGGCTGTTCACAGGAGGGAAGTGTGTGATGGCAGAACCAAATGGACCTCTGAAGTGATGCTAGGACGAGTAGGCGAGGAGCAGACAGCAATGCAAAGAAAGTCTGTGTCTATGTAGAGGCCGAATGCACAGTCTAAGCACCTGGGGTGCTGTGTCCACAGGGCTAAGGCAGCTTCCCGCATAGTGCAGGGACCATGGCCTCTCTTCTGTCCTTCGAGAGCACAAGCACACCAGTATTGTGTGAATGAGGATGTTTACTGTCTACAAAATTATAGCAAGGGTATAATAATAGGGAAAGAGCTGAGTAAATTGTATACAGTGGTAGCACACAGTATTTGATTTTCATAAAAAGAAAGTCTCAGGTTGCATGTATTGATTAGGAAAAAGCTTCATGATTAGAAAAAGAACGGGGATGCACGTGGTACACTTCCATTAGGAGCATGTCCTGTGTGGTCGTAGAGGAGGACATGGCGGGTGGGCACAGAGGGTCATAGATGGACTTGGGTGACTAGGACGGAGGGCAGGAGGAAGTCAACATTACTTGTTTTTAACAGGAAATACTATGCTTTTTGTCTCATCAGAAAAAGTTCAGAATATTAAAATTTATTATTATTAAAAATTCTTAACTGTCTTAAGCCTTCTCATGTCTGTTCCATTCTGTAAAGTAAGCATCTTTCTATCTGCCGATGCTGGTGCGCTTTAATTTCCAGGGGAGAGACCGGGGAGGCCCGTGTCCTGTTCGTTCCCCATAGTTGAGGCAGGTGCGGGTCCCTTACTCTTCTGTTGAAGGTGCTCTGGATGCCTCCTGGGAGGACTCTGCCCTCTGCACCCCGGCCTGTCCAACTCCCGACCTCTTTCCCCTTATTCTTGTGACCCATCATTCTGGCTGCTTTCCAGCCCAAATCCACAGTTTCTGTTTTTCTTCTGTTTTCTTTGTGCCCATCCAGTGACAGCTGGTGGAGAGAAATCACACAGTCCCACGGTTAGAGACCCTGAATGTCAGTGGTCCCTCACCTCACCTGCCCCCCGAAAGATGGCTCATGACCCTTTGGTCCCCTTGCCCCGTCTCTCCTTGTGCGCATGTGGTTTTTCAGCCTTTAGTCCTCTCTTGCTGCTCCTGTCCCCTTCAGCAGCAAATGGCTGTGCCTGCCCCACGTGGAAAACGGAAACCACAAAGGACGCACAGTTCTCCTCCTCCTCCCTCGTTAAGCCTCCCAGGCCCCTGTATTCATGGGGATGTGCTCACAGTGCAGCCCCTCCCTGCTGTCTCTTGTGACCCCAAGAGCAAGCACTGAGGCCTACAACCCCCGAGTCGGCCCGGCCTTTGGCATTTCCCTCACCTCACTGTGTGGTGGACGCCCTTGCAGATGACGGGTAGGGTGGGTACTGGAGTAGATCCCGAGAAGGCGGCAAGTGCTCAACGGAGTAATAACCTTGGTGGAGGAAAAGGAAAGCAAAGATGCAGCTAACTGAAATCCGGCCTTCATCCTCTCCCCAGGTCTGGAGCCAGGGCGGGAAGGTGAAGGTGTCCTTGCTGGACCCACCAGCTCCTCTCATTGGGTATCTTAGCAGCACTTAGAAGCCTGATTGCCATACTTGGATAGTTATGTGCTGTGCCACTTTTCTGAAAGCAAATAAAAGATACAAGGTTATCTATAAACAGTGCTTCCCTCATGTGTTCTGTAGAAAACTGGCTTGAGGTCTGGCTTGGGAAGTAGTGAATTAATTAGTGTGCTGACACGCTGTGCACTTTTGTAAGCATGGGGAGGAGCGTGGTGCCTCCACTTTATGGCCCTTTTGGAGCCCCCTTCTGCACTTTTAAGGAAAATAGTGTGAGAGAAATAAGGGAGACACAAGTCAGTAATACGCGATGCTGAAGAGAAGAGCAGCCAGGTTACAGACAGGCAGTGAGGGGCTGAAGGGCTTTCCCGTTGCGTTTGTGTGCTCTTCTGGGAGTGCACATTTTGAATATGGCAAATGATTGTTTTAAAGATAAAATGATTTTTGGCTAATGATACTTTGGAGGAAGTAAACTGTTTTGTAAACAAGCGTAGGAGAATCTGCATCTGTGGAAGGCCACCATGCTGTATTACCTTAAGTTCTACTGGGATCGACTGGGGCTTCTCATACTGGATTGTTCTCAAGTCCCATTGCCTTGTCTTCTTTTTCCAGTGGCAGCCGACTGGGAGGCCTCGTGACGGTGTCGTGCTTCTTTTTCAATCATGGAGAGGTAGGTGCTCAAGGTGTTGTCGAAACCTTTCTTGGAAATACAGGTTTCTCCTTTAATTTCTTTTAAGTTATATCTGTGGTAGCATTCTTTGAATGTTTATTATTTTGATCTATGTTTATATGTTAGCGTTTATTTTCACTTAACTTTTCATGAC